>JAMPIV010005394.1:0-56319 GCA_024509875.1 Oreohelix idahoensis | reverse complement strand
GTTTTGTTTTGTTGTCTTTGTATTTTTTTTGGTTGTTCTTTCATTACTGTAAAGCACAGTCTACATTACACTTACTTGGTCATGTTTCTGATATTATTGATAAGGGTTAGTCTCTTATAGTGAGTTGGTTAAATATTTTTATATAAGATATTGATACATGTTCTTTTTAAAAAAGATTGTGCCCATAGTGTGAAGGGGGGAGTAGGGAATTTTTTTTGCCCAATGGTTACTTCAAGTGTATTTTTTTGGGTTAATTGTTTAAATGAGGAACATACTTAGTCGGTGTCTTTGTCTAGTCTGGAAAACTATTAAATGTGAAGTGAGTATACTTGTATTTAATTTCAGACTTGTCTTCCATTTGTTGTGGGTTAAGGTGAATTTATTTATTTTTTGTAAGGTTTATGATCTAATTAGACAGAATGTCTAACATTGGGATTTCTTTCATCCAGCAAGGGTGGACCCCTTAGTAAAGTATGCGTAAAGTATGTGGATAGAAAAAATCTTCATCTGCTCAATTACGGCCCATTGCATTAAATGTCTGAAGGAAAAGATAACGAATAGTGGGAGGGAAAAGGTTCAAATTGAAAGCAGATAGCTGAACTTAAGAATGCCTTAGAAGCATGAGGAATAGAAGATTAGAACTTGAAGAAAAGCAAAGAAGGTATCATCTAAGAGAGGCTGAGGAGAGAAATAGCTCAAGCGTGCTGCTGAGGAGAGGGAAAGCTCATTGCTGCAGCTGATGAAAGATAAAATTCCTGATGGAAAAAATGGAAAGACAAAAAAAATTATGCTGCTGCAGATGGAAAAAAACTTCAAGCTGGCTGCACAGAGGAAAAAAAAACTTTCAAGCTGCTGCCAGAGGAAAAAAAAACTTCAAGCTGCTGCTCGAGGCTTGAAAATTAGGAAAATGGAACTAGTGAGGAAAGTAAACAGTAAGATGGAAACTTGAATGAAAAACTCGCAATTTTGGTTGTTAGAGGTGTAATTGAAATTTGGCGAGAGTAGTTACGGGTGCTCATGCTAAACTATCTTCGAGTACGGACAAATTGAGTTTGTTAGGTAGGATTAAATATTGGCCGCTGGGCATTTCAAGTCCTTTAAAGGAATGGGGACGGTAGCAGATTATCTAGATAGGATTCCAAATTTTTGTTGCGATTTACGCATATCATAAAAAATGGAAATAGTATGTTGAACAAATGATGCCATTTTTTACTGGTGGACACTCAGTGACTACTCTTATGGTCAATAGACGAACATGAGAGGGGACTAATTATGATGTTGTCAGCGGGGCTGCATTGCTAATAAATAATTACCAATTAAAACCAAGGAAGGACTATCGTCTTCAGTTTTAGGACAATGTTGCCAGAAAAATGGAGTATGATTTCTACTGATTTTGTTATCAAAGATTACGTCGTACATTTACACGATGGGTTGAAGTTGTCTCAGATTGAGAATAACTATATGAAGGTATAATGGGGCTTATTATTGCGAGAGATAAGGTTTTTTGTCATCTGTTAATGATTACTTTTCTTGCATTTTCCTTCAATGAGCGTAGAAGCCTTAAAAACTTAAATGAGAAATGGTAGGATTACTGTATTATGTCAGTATGCCACAGCACATTCCCCATGCTACAGTTAGCCAAATTCTAAATCGTGAAAGAAGGGGTTGCAGCTGCTTCGGCATACACCATTATGGCCCTAATATTCAGAAAAAAAAATTTCAGGGTGCTCAACAAAAATTGGGAATAGGGGAAGTAATCAAAATTACACTCAGATGCGGAGGTAATCCAACAACATGATGGTTCTTCGTCTATGCAGTGGAGACAAGATGGTAGTTCTCGTATATTTTTAAGTCAGTAATTTAATTTGAGGGACACTTTCGTAAAAGGGCTATCCAAATAATAACTATTTATTCTTATTTTTCGAGGTAATCACTTCTCGACGTCAAGTTTTTGGGACGATGGTGAATTCTAGAATCGGGGATTCAAACCGGAATGGATGATATACCATAGGCTAATATGATAAACAATTACAGGGGGAAATGAATAGTCGAAAATAATTACAGGGGAACATGATTATATCGTGGTCGACCTAGGTTTTAACAAAAAAATGACCTTACAACAGGCAAAACTGGCTGCACAACAAGAGTTTGATGGAGCCTGTAAATACAGTTAAATGATAGTGTAATCTCTAGGGCTATCATACTGGTTTGTGTGCTTTCGATTTTGGGGAGGCGAGGAGCAAACTGAATGCCCCCAATGGCTTTAACATTGTTTGACTCATCAAAACTGTATCCTACGAGTAAGTATGTGGTCACCCTCTTCCTGCTCTACCTGCTACAGTTGCGCATGATGGGAGAGGATCTCTCATCTTACATAAAGGTCTAATAAATGATAGGCTAGTCTCAGTACTTTTCGATTCGGGATGTACTACCGTCGGGGTTAAGGAGTGTCTCTGGATAGATCCATGCCTGTGCACTAGGGAAAAAACAATCAAATGTGTTACATTTGGTGGTACTATGGAATAAGTATCTCTACTTGCTATTTATTAGGGATTGATCTACCCTCTCTTCTTCACAGGTAGATGTCCATTGCATGTCTTCTTCCTATCGCCTATTGACGGTTCTTATAATGCGGTCCGCTATTTCATGGGGTTAAGGAATGCATACCCCCGTCAAAACAAAATTTCCTATTTGGGACAGATAAAATACATTCAAAACGGTCAATGCAGTCGTGGTGACAAGGAGCTCAAAGGAGGCTCTTAATCCCAAACTTCATCTGATGATAAGTATATGACAGTTGATACGTCACTAAAGTCGAACGCACTTTGGTGATTTTCCCATGGACTAGTTTGTTATGATACGTCAAGGAGGAGGATCACTTCTTTGTTAGAATACTTCACCTTCTTGCAAAGTAGAAAGGGGAATCTCAATCACTAAAGAATACGGAATCACAACAAATACCATATATCAATCTATGAAGAATGGTTATATTGTTACGAATGGGTATCAACACCTCGGATACAAGTCCGTATGCACTCGGCAATTTCTTGTAGTCCTAAGTGTATTGCAGAGACTTAATTCTTTCGGGCCCTGCGCCCACGATTCTCAGTGTGGGGGACACTCTGGGAGTTTTTTCACAGAAACCTTAAAAACTAGAGTCTATTGCGTCATATTCTTTTGGCCATTTCGTGGTAATTAAGATACCATCCGAATTTATTGTCGTATCTTGCAAAAAATTTTGTATAAGAGGTCAAGTATAAGAGGTCCGAGACCATGCTGCTCCTATTAAGGTGCACTAGATATTCCGGATTCGACCGATTTCAGATATAAAAATGGCTATAAGACTATCTGATTGGGGCACGTTCCAAACTTTAAGTCAGGCAAGAGGCCACACAATTTTATCTCCACACTGGCGTTGGTTCTTGTGACCACGCGGTTGGCCAGAGGCTCATTCCTATGTAGATGAAGAGCATTAGCTAACTGGTCGATATCGCTGATGCTCTTTGGATCGTATTTTATGTTCTTGGGATTTCCCCGCGAGAATATTACTGTCGGATCTATCGGCACTCACAGTTAAAGTTCGGGGACCGTTTATGGTCTCTGGGTAATGTCTACTTGCAGTGTACATTTAAATTGGTCCTCTCGGATGTCATTTATCATCCAACTGTACCAATGGATTGGTAGAGATTGTCTTAATATCTGGACATCTAAAGAAACTTACTTGGCATGGATTACGGTGGATATTCTGAAGATGGGGACAGGGTTTTACCTGCAGTCCATCTTTGCCTAATTTAGTGAGGTTCCACAACGATCATACAGGGGTTTTTCTCCTTTTCGAACTTGTCTTTGGCGCGCAACGCGCGGGACCAATGTCCTATGTTACCACGTATTTGATAATCTCTCAGATAATAATGGTCGATGATACACAATACTAGGAGCATATTGAAATATGTAATATAGCTTCTATAGAGAGATAAATGATGTATGAGAAGCAGTTGCTGGTTGTTAGCACAATTCTTCTTTCCGTAATTTGCGAATAGAAAAAGCTAGGGCGAATTTGCTTAATAAGAAAAGGACCGCCTACGTTAACTATTGTCGTCCTGGAGACAATGCATATGTCTGTATGACTGCCCTCAAGAGAGAATAGACTCTCTCATTTCTTTGGAAGGGGATACCTTACAACTATCAGTTCGAAAAGTTTAATTCTCTGTTATGTCGATGACTATATTGTCCGATGTGGATGGAAGGGGCATAAAACTCCATCATTATAAATATGCTTAACAGAGTTTATTGAAACGGTCCAGGACTTATATTAACTGCCTTTTTTTCTGGGCGATCGGCGACGTCTCTGCAGGCTTCAAACATGGGGCATCAATGCTTCGATCACTGTCTGATTATACAGTGATGAGGAAAACGTAGTTTTTTATGACGTGTGAATTCATCTTAACTATTCAGTTTACCGATCTCCACATACTGCAACGGACTCGTGGTACGAGACCAGTGTACAGTTCTCTTCAAAACTTGTGTCTTTTGAGGGAACAACCGTACTAGGTGATCACTACGTTGTACAATCCCATATGATGGATTGGTCCTTTACCATCATTCTTGGTCATCAACTTGGATGTCATTTGGATCATGCTAATATAGTCTTACTGATTCGGTCCTCCAATCAGAGTAAAGTAATACCCAATACCTGTACGTGGATATTTCATGCAAAAAGTCGAGCGATAGATTTTGGATGATAGGAGTGATTCGCAACTACCCAATATAATTGGGTAACTGCATCTACTTAGGGGCATATATTCTTCAGTCGTCAATAGTTATTGTTTTTTCTCGAAAGAAAGAAAATATAACATACGTTCTGTGCGTTGATTATGCGCAAATTAATATTCAAGTTATCGAAGTTCGCGATGCATGATACCATATGACGTTATTATAAACGATGATCTATACTTATTAGGACTTTCTCTATAAGCTAAATTCTTTTAACTAAAAACTAGAATTGTCGATAATGGTTATTGGCAAGTCCCACTGATCGGAATACACGCACAAACCTCTCACTGCATTTTTGGTTCACTAGGAGGGTCTGATTTCAATGGGAACTTTTTATGCCCTTTTCGGGTCGTTGATGAACGCCCCAGCGACTTTCCGTACGGCATTGATGCGACACGTATTATTCTCTCAGTATTCGTTTGCAGATGTCATGGGATATTTAGGACGAAATATGGTGTTTTCAAGCCGGTACTTGGGTAGAACACTATGTGGGTATGAAGGAATTGCTTATCTATCCCTAACGATGAGCTGAGTTTTTTTGATTGCTAAAACCTCTAAAGCTTTTGTTGGGTTTAGTGAAATTTTCCTTCCCTCGGTCTCACTCGAGTTTGGTCCATTGGTCTGTTGATAGAGAGGTGGTCAAACACATCTTCAGAGATATTAAATATTGGCATCACGGTTCCGGAAGAACAAAAAATGAATAGTGCGTAGTCTCCTTGGGACCAATGTGGATACTCACTTTCGTATGGACCATCAGAGTATTTGGGAATCTGTCCTCCATTATGGCAGCCACTTTCATACGTTATTGTTATATGGTTTTCTCCTAAAATGGTGCGTTTAGTCCCATTGAAGGGCCATGTCTTCATTGGATCAGGGGTAAGAATTTGGTGTGCTCATTCCTCATTTTGCCTAGCTTTATGGCATACCGTCGAGGATTGATAAGGACTATTTGTCCTTTCTTTCGGTGTGATGCCTCTTCCCACTCGGCATTGCGAGCGGGCACTCTAATTAGGCAGGATATATTATGGAAACTCTGCATCAGGGTAATGTCATATTTTCTAGGAAAGCTGGAATGTCGGCACAGATATTAAGGAAGTTACTCGGTTTTGCGAACGTGGGTATTTGTTGGCTATGGGGTTTTGACGGTTCATGTTAAGTACAAAAGGTTCCTTACTTGGGCGCGCATTTTTTTATCGGAAAACCGACACCATAAGCTCGTTACTCGAGCCTATTGAAAAGTAAGGATTTTGTAGAGCCTCGAGATCTGTCTCGTTATGCTCTACTTGCTTCTTCAGCCTTTCCATTTACACGGTGCGCTGCTATGCCCGTGGGGGAGGATAAATTTGTGACTGGCGGACATATTTGTCTAGATTGCAACATGATACCTAGTGTAAATTAGTGTGTCTAGTTTTTCCTGATATATTAGGGTCAGACTCGTAGGTTGTCTCCTGTAAATGCATAATATGTTGGGGTAATAAAAATTTGTATTTCGGTGATAGATGTTTAGATAATGTTAACAAATTTCCATCTTGTTTGTCCTATCCTTCATGTGTGTATGTTAGCTAAAATACGCATTGACTCATTTGTTTTGTGCTATGATTATTATATTATTTATGTATGCGTGTGATATATGATTGGTATTGCACTGCATACTTAGGTTTCTTTTTGAAACTGGTATCCAGTTCTGTTGGTTTGGTGTTTAAAGGAAAAAGTTATATCTTATGTTGGGATGATGCATGTGTACCTTCTTTATTGGTATACTGATTATACGCGATTCATTGTTTGACTAGAGCACAGATGAGTGATGACTGGGTGCGTATCTTGCTCTCATGAACTCTGGTATTATAAAAAAAACAATTGCATTTTTTTATTTTACAGGGGGGGGGGGGAGCGGGGGTTGCTGTATGGGTGCGTCGGGGGATATACTGTACTTGGTTGCTTTAATGTTTGGTAGGGTGCAGTAAAATTATAATGTGTGGTCTTTTACTGCGATGTTAGGTTGATTTGGGGTCTGTCTTCTTGGGGGGGGATGCTTTCAACTGTGTTTGACTGTAGGGTCGTGTAGGTTGCTGTCAGTTTCGGGCGTCGGTAGCGCCTATGGGAAGGTTTTTTAAGCGGGAGTGAGATATACTTCCGGGAAGCCGGGAGGTCCTGTTTTTCTGAAGGGACCATGAGTCCATTGTTTTTCGGGGAGAATCTTCGAAGTAACTGCTATGGCAGTTTTCCCCAGTGAATCTCTGTGCGTCGGGATGACGACAGAATTCCTTGTGTAGTTCTGAGGATTCATTTACCAGGTAATACCGACCTTTATGCATTATTACGCTTTTCGGTGGCAGAACATGTAAGGGATTACCTAGGGTGAACAGCAGTTCACGGATCCGCCATTTCAGAACTTATATATTTGTGCTCGAGGTAGCCATCCAAGACTGTTAGTCTTATATTGTCCAGAAATCCAGTGACGAAGATATATTGTGGGAGCCGCAGATTGGCGGAACTTCTATCTACAATAAGTATTACTGCAGGGTTGGTGATAACCTATTTAACAGAAGTACACGGCCGACGTCAGGACGAGGCCTGTGCTTCCGGCTATTATACTACAGCCTGATATGTGCAATTGGCAGGGAGTGCCAAGTTGCACCTGTGTGTCAAGGTAACTAAGGCATCTGACGCGTTTAGTCAGAGACGCCAAGGGCGACGCTACGAACTGTCATTATTGAAGAACTTTGCTATTGACCATGCACTTCTATTCTGATGTTTACCTTTTTGAATGCCAAATGTATACCTATCGATGTCAGGTCAGCATGACCTTGTTACACTGACTGTTCCTGTTGATATTATGTGTGTTCCCGTCAATAAATGTCTTGAAACATGCCTGCAGTGTCAAAGCATCCTTGATTACTGCATGTGAGAGTATGGGTTGCAGGATGGCGGGCATCAAAGAAGATTTGGCCACTCGAAAAGGAGCAGCTGGGAGACTTTTTCAGGCAATAAATCGAGGATTCTTCAGCAAGAGAGAAGTTGGTAAGAAAACGAAGATGGCTGTATACCGCTGCACCTATGTCCCAGTCTTTACATATGGATGCGAGTCATGGGCAATGACTACAACCCACAAAAGCCAGATCCAAACCTCAGAAATGAGGTATCCGAGGAAGGTGGTTGAAGTAACAAGAAGAGACATGGTCCGCAACCAGACGATTCGTCAAGGCCTAAAATCCCACCCCCTGCAGACCCAAGTAGAACAATCCCAACTAAGATGGTTTGGCCATGTCTGCAGAATGGGAGAAGATCGGCTACCACGACAAGCATGGGAAACAAAGAGCCAGGGATCCAGACCTCCAGGACGACCCAGAGTCCGCTGGGAGGACAACATTAGACAATCTTTGAAGGACCGAGGACTAGAATGGAACCAGGCCAGGAGGAAGACAGCCGATAGGATAGTCTGGTGCTCTCTCTTCCAAACCTCTACACCTCACGGTAGAAGGGGAACGACTAAGTAAGTAAGTATAAATGTTATTATAAAAATGTTATATTCCAAATAACTTCTCCACATAAAAATGACTGCAACATATGTGATATTTACATACGAGTCTTCGTCTTTTCTTTCACCTTTCAACTCACAACATTGACCTTCAACAAACGTATACCAAATCTTCCTGTCACGTGCCGTCAGCTCAAGGTCTTTCCGTGTTTTCTTCATCCCCTGCATGTCTGTCTTCAGTTCTCTTCTCCACGTTTTCTTTGATCTTCCTCTACCTCCCTGACTCTGGGGATTCTAGAAAAGGGACTGTCCGGTAACGCTATCAACAGGCTTTCTCAATGTGTGTCCTATCCATCTCCAGCATCTTCTCATTTCTTGTTCCACTGGCGCTTGTCTAGTTCTTGTCATTAGTTCCACTGGCGCTTGTCTAGTTCTTGTCATTAGTTCTACTGGCCCTTGTCTAGTTCTTGTCATTAGTTCCACTGGCGCTTGTCTAGTTCTTGTCATTAGTTCCACTGGCGCTTGTCTAGTTCTTGTCATTAGTTTCACTGGCGCTTGTCTAGTTCTTGTCATTAGTTCCACTGGCCCTTGTCTAGTTCTTGTCATTAGTTCCACTGGCGCTTGTCTAGTTTTTGTCATTAGTTCCACTGGCTATTGTCTAGTTCTTGTCATTAGTTCCACTGCCGCTTGTCTAGTTCTTGTCATTAGTTCCACTGGCTATTGTCTGGTGTTTGTCATTAGTTCCACTGGCGCTTGTCTAGTTCTTGTCATTAGCTCCACTGGCGCTTGTCTAGTTCTTGTCATTAGTTCCAGTGGCGCTTGTCTAGTTCTTGTCATTAGTTCCACTGGCACTTGTCTAGTTCTTGTCATTAGTTCCACTGGCACTTGTCTAGTTCTTGTCATTAGTTCCACTGGCGCTTGTCTAGTTCTTGTCATTAGTTCCACTGGCACTTGTCTAGTTCTTGTCATTAGTTCCACTGGCACTTGTCTAGTTCTTGTCATTAGTTCCACTGGCACTTGTCTAGTTCTTGTCATTAGTTCCACTGGCACTTGTCTAGTTCTTGTCATTAGTTCCACTGGCACTTGTCTAGTTCTTGTCATTAGTTCCACTGGCACTTGTCTGATTCTTGTCATTAGTTCCACTGGCACTTGTCTAGTTCTTGTCATTAGTTCCACTGGCACTTGTCTAGTTCTTGTCATTAGTTCCACTGGTGCTTGTCTAGTTCTTGTCATTAGTTCCACATGAGTGATCTTCCACATGCGTGTGACTTTCTTAAATCCAGATATTTGATATTTCAGTAATAATTTGAGGTTAATTTATGAATAAGAATATAAAACATTTTACATTATATGCTGACGTGTGATCGAGCACACGCTGAACAGATCAGCTGATAGCATTACGTGGCAGTCCATGGTTCAGAATTCCCAGAGTGAAGGAAATGGAACGTGACACCAAAACAAAAGCGCTCTCACACACACGGAGAACAAAACTGACAACAGACATGACAGGGAAAACAAAGACATGGAAAGAATTTGATTGGATGGCACAAGCCAGGGACGTATCATGTTTTTATTGAAAAACTCTACTCATTGGGATCTACAAATGATTGGTGATGGTGATGGTGATATAAAGCATTTGTCCCAGAACTGTAGCGGTCACATCTGTTCCAGTGATGTCATTTCTCTACACCACCTGGACAAGTGAGAGCTTTTAAGAGGACACGTGGCGGAACACATGCCTGGATTATGCCAATCTCTTCTCCAGTAGAACCCCGCCTGCGTAACCTCTGTACGCAAACTTCCTAACGTCTGCCAGAGTAATTCAGGTTCGTACATACTTTTGGAGTTCAGTTGTCTGGAATATTTATCACACAAGAAGAAAGAGGGGAAAAACATACACAGAAGAAGACACAAATTTAGAGGAAAGGGAAAAATGAGAGAAAAACGAAAGTATAAACGAATGAAAGACAATAGAAAAGTAGACAAACATAGACAGAAATAAAAAGACAGACATAAAGAAGAAAGACAGAAAGAATTTTCAAAAACACGAAGAGATAAAAGAAACAGTGAGAAATAAAGAAACACAGTTTAACCGTAAGGGAAAGCAGCAAGTGATGAAAATAGATGAAAAAAATGAAAAAGATAACACTGAAATACAAATACAATTTTTAAAAAATTATTCCAGAAATTAGGAAAACTGCGTGTACTAGCACTGACCAAACAAACGGCACAGAAAGATTACTAGTTAGCTCAGATCAAACATTTCTTATTTGAGGAGACACGGACAAGGTTCTATATATCCTAAATACAAACACACCTAGACTATCGCTCCATAATCTGGGATGGCTTCTTCATGTTCAACACAAAGAGACACTATTCAAAAAAAAAAAAAACGTGCAGTGCACCTACTTTCTGACAAACACCTAACACAGTTAGTAGATCAAGTGCTTTTTTCCGGGGGATACGCGGGGGTACGCCGTATCCCTACCTTTTTTTAAAACTTAATTTAAGTTTTAAAAATTTATTGTATACATTTCGTTATAATATTAAAACCTTTGCATCAATCTGTGTTGCGTGAATGAAAAAAGATTTTCCACACAAAGAAACGAGATATAATGGCAACATTGATGCAATAGTACATGGCATAGATGTGGGAACGAGTGTCTAAAAATTCCGTTTTGTCCGCCGAGAAGCTTCGTGAAGGATCGGGCGTGTCCGTTGCTATTCTCCACGACGAAACTCACTGGGGCAAGTGACAACAGCCGGCAAGCAGTCGTGCTGCCGTCATTAAGTAAGCAGACGTATTCGGCTGTTAGTGGAGCTTTACTATGATGTAAGTTCATGATAATCTGCTAATTAACGTAAAACTCGAGTATATTTCGTAATTAAATAGGCAAACGCACAAATATATTTCTTTACAAAATTAATAAAATAACACATTTTTTTCATCACCAATGCCGAAAAGAAAGAAATTTGAAGACTCAGAAGAAATAATTAATTCATCTGAATTGACTGCTGTTCCATCATCAGTTTCTACTAAGGCAAAGGAACAAATGGAACATATGTGGCCTTCCTGTTGGACTTGAGAACAAAAGATTGATTTCTGTGAACAAAATGTTTGGTTATGTTTTGCAAAAGGCGGGAATATTGGTTGTGGTACTTGCCGAAAAGTTCAAACGCTTGGAACAGAGGCAAAGATGGGAATGAAGATATCAAAAGAATAGGCCAATTGTGAAGTTTCTCATTTTGGTACAACTCGAGAACAGCAGTTCACATCTTTACGAACTAAAATATTTAAACACAAAGAAAGTGCTGGTCACAAAACTTATGTGAAAATATTGGAAGAGGCAAAGAAAGAAACACTAGAGAAAGTGTTCCTGAAATCCCTTTCACGCCAAAAAGAAACAACTGCCAACATATTTCGCACGGCTTATAAAGTTCCAAAAATAAATCAACCATTCAATAATTTTGAAATGGAAATTGACCTACAAGAACGTAACGGTGTTGATATGGGACGAATACTTCACTCTACAAATGCTTGTATTAACATTATCAATCACATTAGCAAGGAAATGAAAACTAACTTGGTCAGCAAAATTGTAAGTTCCAAATCAAGAATATCATTAATCATTGATGAGGCAACAACAATTAGTCTGAAGTCTACATTGATCTTGTATATTCGTGCAATGATTTCTGGTTGTGAAATGACCACACCAGTTAATTTATTTATTGACTTGATAGAATTAAATGATGTAACGGCGACTGGGATTTTCTCTGCTTTGATTTGCCACCTGCAGTCTTTCGGATTGACAGAGGAATACCTCAACGAATATTTAGTTTCAATTGCGTGTGATGATGCAATGGTAATGTTTGGATCTCGTGGTGGAGTTAAGAAATTATATAAATTTCCATCAATAATTGTATGGCACTGCGCCAATCATAGACTGGAATTATCTGTCCATGATACTGTGAAGACAGTTTCTGGAATTAACAGATTCAAATCATTTATTGACAAGTTATATGTTCTTTACCATGCATCACCAAAATATAGTCGAGAGCTGCAAGCATGTGCCAATTCACTAGAGATGCAGCTTTTGAAAATTGGACGAATATTAAGCACTCGTTGGGTAGCATCCAGTTTTTGTACAGTGTTTGCACTTTGGTAGGATTACAAAGCATTGGTGAGTCATTTTACAAATGCTAAGGTTGATTGTTCCAGAGACAGAAAAGATAGGTGCATGTATGAAGGATTGCTGAAGAAAATTGCAACAGTGGAGTTTATTTTAAAATAAATCCTGGACAATATTATGAAGAAGCCACCATTGCTGCCAATTCTCTCATTTTCCAAGGGATTTCTATATACAAAAAGATAGAAAGGAAAACCCACCAATCTGTCCTGTTTCATTTTATAAAAACTTGAAAATTTCACTAGAAAAGAAATTACTTGACGATGAAGAAGCTAATTTACCTAAATGGGCCCGAGTGCTAGATCCGAAACAGTGGCCAGAAGAAACACAAAATCATTTGACATTTGGGGAAGCTGAAATAAGAAATGTGTGTAGACGACTTCGCTTGAGTGAAAGAGATGATGATGATGCAGAGTTTCCGAGAATATCTGGAGGACAAAAGAATTCCAGATGGATTAGGTCAATTAACACACACCCTCGATAGATCACTCCAATCTCTTCATGTGAATGTGAACGGGATTTTTCACAGATGAACCTTTTAATAACCCCTTTAAGATCTTCTTTGTTGACTAAGACAATATCGGCAGTGATGTTCATCAAGATTGTTAGGCCACCTCTACGTCAATTCGATCCAACAAAATTTGTTGAATCTTGGTTACTTTTGAGACATCACTCAGCTATTGGCACAAAAAACAAAGAGAGAAACGAGACATTGAACCTTCTGCAGGCATGACTCAGATTTGGAGTTTATTATAAATATTTTTCAATTAAGTATTGTAAATCTTGTTTGTAAATATCTCCACCTGTAACAGAGACCTACTGTATTCCAAAATTTAAATTAAAAAACTTGGCTTTGATCCTAGTGTTTAAATATTAAATGATCTTGAAGCTAAAAAAAAAACAGCGTTAAAATACATGCCTTAAAAAAAAAACACAGTATACCCACCTTTTTTTCTACCACATATTGAGTTTTTCGTTGTATTGGTGAAGGGACGGAGGCTTTCAGGCAACACGCGGCGATTTTATATGAGGTGTCGGGCGCAAGTAGATTTAAGTTGCTAGCGTACAATGGCTTCAAACCTCGTTGGCTTTGCGCAGGTGGATCAGTGTCTGTCCCTAGTCGTGGTGTGCTGTGGCACAATAATTTTTTTCAACATAAGGGTTACTTTCACAATTGCCTCCGGCTGGCAGAATTGTGGATTTTAAAGCTGCAGCCAAGGTGGAGTGGATTCATTTTCTACATAAGACAACAGGAGGCGGAGACACTTGGGAGTCATGACCCAGGTGGGCCCGCCCCCCTGATAACGAAAGCTTTATTCCTAGTATTCCTTCCAACTGATAAAGTATGTTGTTCCAATTGATAAATACTGTTATTCCATTCCTGTCTGTTTACATAATGTTTGTTCATGTGTATTCACCACTGCAGAGGTAACAGTTTCTTCATTGCATACGCTATATAGGCTAATTATCCATGTGTGTACTGCTGTGCTGTTACCGTGTATGATATGTGAAGGGTGTGTAGAAACAGTCACCCACCCCACGATAGCTCACGTACGAGTCATGGAGGGTTAAACGCCTTGTGACAGTTAATGAACAGTTTTATTACACCACAACACGGTCACAATAACGTAGACGAAGTACAGCATGTTACACGGGTCATAATAGCATACCAAGAAAGGATCCACATTATATAATAACAATAATCCATCAAGAAGAACTACTGGCAAACGCAGTGCCAATAGTTATAGGCCTCAAATATATATGACGTCTCAGCGCTCTTTAATTCATGTACATAAGACTGCTGACCATTGCAGTACTAGTAAATAATAGGCCTCCAATATTTGACGTCTCAGCGCTCTTTAATTCATGTAGAAGACTGCCGATAAATAATAGGCCTCATAATATAAGTCGACATATCAAGCACTGTCTTTAATCCATCTAGAAGACTGCTGATAAATAATATAAGTCGACACATCAAGCAGTGTACAGGCTTCCCTCGAAAACACTGGGCTGATTTCTCCAGTCACGCCCAGGACACAAACTCTTCAAAATGTACATAATCTTTAAACACTGGCCTGTATACTCAAAGGCCCAAGAAACATCTCCTTAATTAATATACAGTTCATCTGGGATAATCACACATAATATATCTCAGCATAAATGCCTGTACACTGGTACACATTGAAAAACACTTTACATCTCCTCAGTGCACTCGCCCGGTACACACTGACCCCAAAAACATTCTCCCCCAGAACACCCCAGCCAATCACAAAATGCCTGGGGCTAACTTTCCGAACATCCGAGACTCATAACGATTACTGCCCTTGCTTAAATTTGGACCTAACAGTTTACACCACCCCCCGGGGAAAAAAATGATGAATCATTTTTTTGAAGAGATTAAGTGGGTGATGAAGTTCTAATCAGGAAAATTAATCAACCTGTTAAGTCCAAATACTATATATCATCCAAAAAATATCAGCATTATTAGTAAAGCAGAAAACAAAGCATACAAAATAATCAGCTAAGTCTACCAAAATAATCTGCTTTCAACAAAGTTATGTCCATACAGCATAGAATTAACCTCACAATATACATGATTCAAGTATCAGTATAGTAGGATGAATAAGAATACAAATAATATCAAATGACATATAAATGCAACATTAAAGTATAACCACATATGAACCGCTACCGAAAAGTCAGTAGAAGAAATGGACTAAAATGAAGAATAATCAGGAAAGACAAAAGAAAAAACATAGATATGTCTGTAGAGAACGATGGATTAATACATCGTAATAACCATTTGATCAAAACCGTATTATATAAATACATATAATGATGACAAGAAAGTATAGGACACAAAGACAATGTATGTGTATATCTAACAACCACAAAAGAAAGCTGTAGATAAACGAAGCACAATCTAACGTTAACCTCGTTATCCAACTTATTCATAAGTAACAATCAACCATCAGACATCATATACAAAAAATAATACCGTTATAAATAAACTCGAACTAACGCATCATCAAGCGTTAAGTAATTAAAAAAAACACATCATTACCCCCTCTAGCGCACAGTTAAGCGCAGGGCACCGAAAAAATTTTACATTCTTAGAAAACATTTTTCAAAAAGTAAAAACAAAAATATTTCATAACGCTAAGTTAAATAAAAATGGTATTTTAAATTTTTTAAATTTAACCTAATATTAATATACCAACCATGTAATTAGGCTAACAAAAATGTGTGACATACAAAAATCCTTATACTTAAGCAGACACAAAATCAAAACAATCTGCTGAGAAAATGATGCATGCCTAAATCGCAAGAAAAAAAAAATCAAATTATTTTAAATTCACAAGCATTATTCTCTCGAAAAACTTAGAAACCAATGTTTCAGAATATGTTCTCAACTTGCAATACAAAATTAACTCTGATATAATCTAACGACGTCTCCGAAATTATTTTTGACAATATAATGGTTACTACATAATGTCTTAGAATGCTAATACATAAATAAACATGACATCAAAACACAAGAAAGAATTCTAAATTTAGTGAGTACAGAGACTCTCTGAAGATGACTACTGCACCATACCTAGCTAATGAGGTTGTGCATTGGGCTGACAAACTCATCATGCATATAAAACAGTCCTAATAATCATCGCTGCAAAAAGACATCAATGTTTGATGTATCAGCTCTCGTAGCGCTAAGCTCACAACAGAGCATAAAGGTCAACCATGAATTGACTAAACGAGCATAGTCTTCTGACTAGCGTGCATAAATACTATAGTCCACTGCTTTCATCAAAAAGTTACAAAGACAAGTTACTCGCAAATGATATCATACACCTTATTGCGATCATAATACATACAATATTCTTCATAACACAATAGTGTAAGAATAGTATGAAAATAATTGTTGCATCATCAAAACATCGTCGTACAAAAAATAAATATGTGCATAAAATAGTGCATAAAAAATGAGCTTACACACTATCTAATAGAAGTTATATAGTATCTTAACACAATTGTATACAACATCCTATATTTATTTGATACATTCATATCTATATCTTAAACATGTTGAACAGGCAATAATTCCAGCCGTGTTGAATAGTCTCATAAACTTGGCAAGATAACCGCATACAATTCAGAGTCAACTTGCTGTCCGGTTTCACTTGGTTAACCACATGGATACAAGGTGGCATACCTTACTCTGTCTGCTAATATAACACCGGAACATAGTCTTCTATTGCAAAGCCGTCGCTGTGAAAATATGCAAATGAAAACAATTCTCTTTTAATTCACAGTAAGATTTAACGATGTAAAACGGAAATTAACGTTACATTTAGCTAAAACTGTGGCTTGCATGAACCTGTGACCCTTTTACCATGATCAACAAGCCTTCCCTTGACACGTGTAAACACCACCGAAGGCTTATGGGGCAGAAAATGATCGTAGCTCAAGGTCGTCGCTATTGGATGCTGAAAAAAAATTTCTACCCTCATGACGGCGAGATACTCTCTCAAACCCACAAGTAGAACAAGCAGTTGTATTTGAGACACTATTCTTATTATTATTACCTTGTTTATCAATAACTTTAGGCCCTTGTTGAGAAAAGTTAACATAGTTGTCATTATTATTTCTCTTTTGATAAAAATATCTGCCAGATTGTTTATGTTGACTTCTAGACTTATTATCGTAAAATTGATAATCTTTCCTGTAATCATTTTTACCATACTTCTCAAAATCTTCAGAACCAAAATATTTAGATCTGTTAAACTGTTTCTGGTTTCTTGGAGAAGACAGATTACAATTTGCTGATCTCCCTTGGTAATGTTTAAAATCTGTATTATCTTTCCTGTCACGATTGTTTTTCTTCTTTTCTGTGGCAGCGTGCTTAACATCTGAATTAGTAATAGGAATAATAAAATCCTTATGGCTACTAACATATTGAGTATTACTTTGGGCACTAGTCCTACTAGTCTCGTCCCTTATTATGTTTTTATGAGGCCTTCTAACCTCAGATACAAGGTTAGTTTTTTTTAACTTTGACATGAAATTTATCCTTGTCTTTACTGTGATGTACAGAATCCAGTATCACAGTAGAATTAACCTTGTTGGCCTGTCGCCAGGAATTATTAATATTACCAGAATAGTCACTAGTACGATGAAAATTATATCTGCCACGCAAGGATTTCCGCTCACCACGTTTGATGTTAATATTGGCATCGAGTGTCTGTTGCTGACTCGACGTTTTTAAGACGTGTTGATAACCGTCTTTCTGTCTAACTTTGTCAACATTGACAGTAGACAGCATTTTTCTACCTAAAATTATATCAACCAAACCGTCCATTCTTTCCCTTAATTCCGTAATTTCAATATTTTTAAGTGAAATCTGTTCACTTTGTTTCTTAATTACGTCATCGAATGTCAAAACTCTACATCTCTCCTCCGCTAGTGATTTCTCAATCTTAGCTAATTTATCTTCCTCCATTATTAACTCTTCCAATGTCTCTTTTTCATCATTTCCCTTATCTCCTCTTAGTTGCTGTGTTTCAAATTCACTATTCTCAATATTCATTAGCTCCTCAACTCCATTTGGAAATACAGTATACATCTCTTCTTCAATACAAGAATTTACTCTACTCACTAAATCAAGAAGCGTCTCTGTATAAGACCTATCACGGTCAATTGTCTTAGCTTCTAGTTTGCCACACCTCTCTTTCTTTTCCTGAAGTTGCTGCTCGAGATTAATAGTTTTGCCTTGCTCGACTTTCAACTCAGCTTCTAAGTATTCAATCCTGCACAATGCCGAATTTAATGCTTCTTGCCGTCTTTCAAGATCCAAGTTTGATTTATATAAATCACTTTCAAGTTTAGTAACTGTTGCATGTAATTTACTCTCTTTAGCAACACTTTCTAAAATCTTTGCCCTTTCCTGAAGCGCACTTTTTTTAATGCCTTCTATCTGCTCCTCATCCTTTAACTCCTCTTTCTGTTCATCAGAAGTATGGTTGTGGATTATTTTGAACATGCTTTGCACTATATGTCCGTGTTCAAGCTGAATATACTGTCGCAAAAACAGACGAAGGTGCCGTAGCAAATTCACCAAATCCTTGGCCATTACCAAATTGCAAACAAACTTAAAGTTATGTTTAGCAAATAACTCCAGGGATGTTGACACATTAATCAAAAAATCATCC
This sequence comes from Oreohelix idahoensis, assembly GCA_024509875.1. NCBI lineage: Eukaryota > Metazoa > Mollusca > Gastropoda > Stylommatophora > Oreohelicidae > Oreohelix > Oreohelix idahoensis. The sequence continues at coordinate 37,672 of JAMPIV010005394.1, read as the reverse complement.
ATTATCCATTCTCCAAGTCGTGCACCTCTCAATCCCTTATCATCTCTACCTACCATCAATGCAGACTCCAACATAGGCCTTATATCTGTAGGGTACATATCACGATCCATGGTGATCCACTTACCAAGTCCACTGTATATATATATTCACCAGTTATAATTACCACAAGTTTATGTCCCAAAAGATTCGGACAATTACCTTTTCAGCTCACAAAGCTAGATATCCTTTCAAGTAATTGCAAATATCAGTTAATCACTATATACCATAGTAGCATAAGTTCTTGTGCATAGAACCTTTGTAAAATATACCAATATGAGAGATAACTTTATATCAATTTGAGTGATGTCAATATTATGTGAAATAGCCTTAAACACTCATGCATCAAAGTCTTACAATAAGTTACAAACAACTAACATATTATATAGACAATAGGAATCACGGTTACAAAGACAAGGTACTACAGAACAAACGATAACGTTCGCAGAAGTCAACTGAACAGTAAGGCTTAACTAAGGCAAAAAATTTTACATAGCATGTAATGATAACCGCGAATAGTGGCAAGACAATAACCAACACCGTATATAAACGGAAATGTGTATAAAAAATGAAAGATAGGAAAGAGAGAAAGACACTCACGAACAAATTAATCAATAAACTAAGGAACAAAGAAAAAATACCACAATAATCACAATGAAACGTTACGTCACACCTATACAATTACTTGTCCCAAAAGACAAATCGCAAACCAGACTTCGGTAAGGTCTGTAGCCTTAAACCGGAATTGTCACAAACTTGACACTTACAAAACAAATCCTAAAGTACACTTATGAAGCCCTGGGTAAACTGGGATATAATCTTCATAAGTAGCCATGAAACATAGAATATTTAACATGAAATACTCATTACCACAAATAATACACAATATATATAGGAAGACTTGTTGACACAAGATAAAATGGCACAGTTTTCACAATATAAACCACTTATCTTCAATGAAGGGAAATACGCCCGTCTTAAATGCTGAACATCACAAAGTCTGCTGGGGAAAACAGTTCACCGCATAAGGTCACCGCAGCTTGACACTTCTCACTTCAGGTCCCTTGTCCTTGCTACGGTATGTGTGCTCGTACACCGCACAGGTAAACAGGAACTGTATTACCGCCAATCATCTACTTGAGGCACACGTGTAGAATGACTGTATATTAGCTTGAATTCCCTCTGTAACTGTAGGGGTACACAGTCTGTCAATCTCGTTGATAATCCACTTGAAAGGAAGTACTTAACATCTCTTGTTTACTATGATGGCAAACTTCTGTAATTGCGCCACCAAAATACTGGCACAGTTCACTTGAAAACTTCAATTCAAAAAGCAGAACTGAATCATGAAGCATATCTTGGCAATGGAAATGTTAGATATGTTATAGTCCTGTATGTAGATGGGTATTAATAAGCTGCACTCCATCAGATATGTTACCGCCTAGTTATGTTAACGTCTGTTTTTGGGTAAGTCTTTATAGTAGGTATCACACCACGTAAGTTTGAAAACAACCACTATTGCACCCGTAGTTGATAATGATGATGGATTCTTAAATGCGCCACTCAGCATAGAAGAAAGTCACATAACGCAGATGACGTGGGATCACGTCCGAAAGTTTTTGGCCACGACTGTTGCCGCTAGGCTTATTGATTGCCGCCACTGTAACAATCAGTATATGTTGGAAAACGATGTTGCATCCACTGTTGCAGATGAAGTGTACAATTGCTAACCATAGAGTAGTCGAATACCAAGGTTGCTATATATTATATCACGTCACACAGGCTACTTATTATAAATGTCGTAAGTTCGATCCAACTTGAACTGGAAACCACCACCGATAACGGAAGCTTTATTCCTAGTATTCCTTCCAACTGATAAAGTATGTTGTTCCAATTGATAAATACTGTTATTCCATTCCTGTCTGTTTACATAATGTTTGTTCATGTGTATTCACCACTGCAGAGGTAACAGTTTCTTCATTGCATACGCTATATAGGCTAATTATCCATGTGTGTACTGCTGTGCTGTTACCGTGTATGATATGTGAAGGGTGTGTAGAAACAGTCACCCACCCCACGATAGCTCACGTACGAGTCATGGAGGGTTAAACGCCTTGTGACAGTTAATGAACAGTTTTATTACACCACAACACGGTCACAATAACGTAGACGAAGTACAGCATGTTACACAGGTCATAATAGCATACCAAGAAAGGATCCACATTATATAATAACAATAATCCATCAAGAAGAACTACTGGCAAACGCAGTGCCAATCGTTATAGGCCTCAAATATATATGACGTCTCAGCGCTCTTTAATTCATGTACATAAGACTGCTGACCATTGCAGTACTAGTAAATAATAGGCCTCCAATATTTGACGTCTCAGCGCTCTTTAATTCATGTAGAAGACTGCCGATAAATAATAGGCCTCATAATATAAGTCGACATATCAAGCACTGTCTTTAATCCATCTAGAAGACTGCTGATAAATAATATAAGTCGACACATCAAGCAGTGTACAGGCTTCCCTCGAAAACACTGGGCTGATTTCTCCAGTCACGCCCAGGACACAAACTCTTCAAAATGTACATAATCTTTAAACACTGGCCTGTATACTCAAAGGCCCAAGAAACATCTCCTTAATTAATATACAGTTCATCTGGGATAATCACACATAATATATCTCAGCATAAATGCCTGTACACTGGTACACATTGAAAAACACTTTACATCTCCTCAGTGCACTCGCCCGGTACACACTGACCCCAAAAACATTCTCCCCCAGAACACCCCAGCCAATCACAAAATGCCTGGGGCTAACTTTCCGAGAACTTTCGCTCACAGCTCAAAAATAGCTTAGAACATTAAACTCACGTGGAACTCCGCCACCGTGACAAGCATTCTGAATCTCGAAGATTCGAATGCGATACACTCATATTTTTTTAAAATAAATTAACAGCTGTTCAAGTGGAATAACCACTATAATCTATGGTACATCCAAGACTCATAACGATTACTGCCCTTGCTTAAATTTGGACCTAACACCCCCCTTAGAGTGTAAAGGAGAATAAAGGCCGAAACACTTGTTCGACCGGTAGACTACTGTCACAGTGACTGATAATTTATTTTACCATTCCGTTCCATATGTTATTACTTTTAATGTTCTGGTTTCCTTGACATTTTGTATTTTCTTTTCTACCTTCGTGGCTCAAATTTTTTCACCTTCTCAAACCCCACCCGCGGTTTGTTTACGTTTTGGCCTTCAGAATAAATTCCTACAGCGGTCAGCGAACGGTAACGTTACATCAATGCACCTGTGGTTCGTTTGACCAGAGAAACATTTCTGTTACGCTTAAAGTGTTTGAACGAGCGAGAGACGGTTTCTGTGAAGACACGGCTCGTTAGCAGGGACCAATCTTCTGCGGTCGGTAAACGAGTTTGATCTCCGATTCAGAGGAAGATACATCCGCTGTTAGACGGTCTGTGTGGTTTTGCCCTTAGACGAGTTAGAGCATAAGATTATGTATTTTTCTATCTGGGGAAATTTCTGGCGGCTGTTGTCTCTAATGTAGTCTCTAGAATAACCTTTGTCTTACTAATGATTACGTTCTACGCCGAAACATCTGCAGAAATAGGCCAGCCAGGTTTCCCGGGTAGCGTTGTTTGTAAACTATAAGACTAGAGAATTTTAATAAGTCAAAGACACTCGTAAATATTTCCTGCCCGAGAGAGACCACCCTGAGATTCAGGCAAACATTAACACAGAACTAAATGTTTTTGCCTATTTCTTGGCATTTTCTCGGGTTTCAGGGATACCGACTTGCTAGAGCAGACTCCAGTCAGGCGAAGAACGTCATAGTCTCTTCGATCTAGAGGGTTTCTGAATACAGCTAGCATCACGAGTTGTCAACCCCTACACCTGATACAAAACCCTTTTCTGTCAACGCCATTCTCTCTAACGGGAAACTAAGCTCACGCAGTGTGCAACGAGCCAACGCTAAATCTGAAATCATCTATTGCAGTAGTAGTCTCCTACTCGCCTATTGATCGCCAGTCAGAGCAAGGTGGCTTCCAGCATATCAATCAGCCCAGCGTCTATAGCAGAATTTCAATCACCAGCATTTGTGTGCTTAAACGGAGCACTCAGCCAATTCACAGTTCAAGCCAGCCCAAACCGGATTTAATACCTAGTACGAAAGATTCAAGCGCCGGATTAGAGCGCAAGGGACCGTTTGTCCTCAAGTAACTTCGTCCGGTGTGTTTCTGGATATATTAAAACCTCGCACTTAAGAGCGACCAGCCAAAGATAGACAGGGTTCCAGCCCCCCTCGCGCAATTAGGGGTCACCAACGTTTAGCACCTACAAGGAAAGTTTTGTATAATACTCCATTCACCTTGAAGGATATTTACTTGTAAGACACTTTTCTGGAGCTAACTTCTGGTCCCACGAAAGCGGACAGGCTGTCGCTCAGTTTGTTTATTTGATCAGCCAAAGATAGACAGAGTTCCAGTCCCCCATCACGCAATTAGGGGTCACCAACGTTTAGCACCTACAAGGAAAGTTTTGTAGGTTTATTTCATCCCCTTAAAGGATATCTACATGTAAGACACTCTTCTGGAGCTAGCATTTGGTCCCACGAAAGCGGACAGACCGACAGACAGTTTATTTCATTTCTCTGTGTTCTACAGGTTTTATGATTGGTGGTGTGTGTGTTCGTTGGTGTATTTTGCATATTTTTGATTATTGATGTAATTTTATGTTGTTTGTTGTCGCAAAATGGTTTTAAGTCATTGCAAACGGGTTCAGTTAGATTTATAAACCCGTCAACGATCGATTGACCGCTTTCAAAATGGCGGCGTATCAGCGAAATGTGTATCAGATAGAGGAAATCGCCAAGGATAAATAAAAGCAGAAGGGAATCATTAGGAAAAGGATTTCACATTTTGGTCCAGGAAAGGATTGTGTATAACTGCATATAAGAAGGAACGGTAGGAAGTTCTCATTTACGGAGATATATACGTATTTCGGCTGCCCACAGTTACGCGGAAAAGCATGTAAACCCACTTCTGTTCTAAATATTAAAACCAACAAATAACAGTTTGGGAAATTACATGGATAGGAAGGTAGAGAATTATCAACTGTATAAAACTAGATAAGATGGAACAATATGGATATTATATATGCCGAGAATGAGAAAGGCAAAATTTCAGTCGACGCACAGATCGGCTGAAATCACTGTTCGGGAAGGATTTTTCAGGCTTAGGTTTAAGCTGTGACGTCGGTACCCTCCGATACGTCCGCGCTATCCGTATATAAAGCGTATCGGTAAACTGAGACACAGACAACGAAAGAGGTTTGAGACAGACTGGAGGCAGAGTTTCGCCACTACCCATGAATTGTGAGCGGATCGCCAGAAACATTTTTAAGTCCAGTATCTGAAGTCTGAGGGTTCCATGAAATAACTCAAACCAGACTGTCCAGTATCAGAAGCCTGTGTCGTTCATCAGAGGCACTCCCACAAAAGTGCAGGACCCCAAAGAGTGAACTTCAACTGGTCATTGGCATCCCTACTGTTGGGCCTACCAAGTCTGATATCAGCAAAGGACAGTTCAGTGTCAGCAGTATCAAGTTGAACAGATAAGTGTCACTTAGGACACTGACGACCACAATATATGAAACACAGTAAATAGTCAAGTGATGACATTTATCAGAGGACTAAGAACAGTGATATATTTAAAATGAATGCAGTCTAAATAGACAATACTAGGAATTGTGTGACTTAATTTTATATATATATATATATATATATTTCAATGCTCTTTTCCAACTAGTAGAAATAGAATATTAGTGTAATTATTAAACTATTTTAACTGTACCTGAGGATTTATTCACTTCTTCCATTTGTGGTTTCAGTGAATGTACATTTTACTTATCCCCTAGAGTATAAGTAATCATAAGATAGTCACAGGGAGGAGACACCTTAAATCCTGGTACTACTTCTTACCAACTGGGCCAGGGTTTTCACAGTCTGACTATTTTTATGATAACAATAAACCAGTGCTTATTTCTAAGACTGGGGTATTACTTGTAAGGTCAGAACTCTTTACTGGCATACTCTTACATAAATAAATAATTTTAAATAACCTCCCGCTACATTTGTGATGATATGCATTATTTTCATACATGCTTCTTCATTTAATAAATTTTACTCATTTATTAATGCGCTGTTCACGACCCTTCCATCCATAATTTACATTCTTAGCTCTTTACTATAGTCTCTACGTATGATTCAGAGAAAAGAGTGAGAGCAGGCGGTGCTTAAACAGTATAAGTGTGTTGAGGCTTGGAGATAGAGATCATTTTAATAAATCTTCTTCCAAGTTGTCTCAAGTCCACCTCCTATTTTACACCTTATCTACGTGTAATCTATAACTCTGTCAGTCCACTATCATTGTCGATTTCACTACTATTGTCCAACTCGACAAAATACTCTACACTCTAACTCAACCACGACAACTACTTCTGATTATCAGATTGCCTCCTGTTGTATCGCTCTGTATAGAGTTTCATATCATAAACATCTTAACATATACTTCTCGTCAAAAGTCAAGGGCCACCTATTATTTTAAATACATTTTTATATAAGCGCATAGAATGATTAAATGAAGGAATTTTTTTAGTAAAAATGGGTGCAATATCTTCCTCTGACAGTCCTCTATGCCCGTTAAGCATAAAAACAACTCACCGACAACCATGGTGATCACGTGCAATTTGGTTTGCTGACCATAAATTCACATTTTTAATCTGTTTTTTCAAACTTCCGTACAACCAAACAGGTGAAGTAATCGTGCTGATTGACATTCCACGTGCAATGGCGACTTTTCGTGAACAGAGTTCACTCTTAATTTGTTTTACAATCAGCAGACTTAGGGTAGTTTCATCACTTGCAAAAACCATGCCACCGAGAAGAAGTCTTGACACCTTACAAAGAATGAGGGCTATAGCGTGGGTTGAAAGTGGTTTATCTGTCCGTGAGGTTGCTAGACGGCTTGCAGTGTCACACTCTACTATCCAAAGAATTTTGGAGAGATTTCAGGCCACAGGAAGTGTGGAGGATCGCCACCGGTCAGGTCGCCCTAGATGCACCAATAGACATGATGACCGTACCTCTTGTTGTCAGCCCTGCGCCATCGAACAGTGACTTGTTCCACTCTAAGATGTCAGCTGAGACAAACTGTAAATGTTAATGTCAGTCAAAGCACCATTCGCAGACGTTTACATGAATTTGGACTGGCTGCTCGACGTCCTGCAGTCAGAATCCCTCTTACTCCTGCTCATCGCATAGCCCGTGTTGCTTGGTGTCGCGAGCACATCCGATGGACAAGGCAACAATGGAGTCAAGTTCTCTTCACTGATGAATCTCGCTTCACTGTGTCATTCAATGTGGCAGGATTCGAGTTTGGAGACGACCAGGAGAGCGATTTACTGATGACACAATTCGAGAGGTGGATCGTTATGGTAGGGGTTCTGTCATGGCATGGGGAGGCTTCTACAGACACGGCAGGACCCCACTCTACATCATCCAAGGCAACTTGACCGGCCCAAGATACCAGAACGAAATCTTGAGACCAATTTTTCAACCTGCTCTGGAGGCCATAGGTGGTAATGCCATTCTCCAAGATGATAACGCTCTACCCTATCGAGCTCGTGTGGTGAATGAGTCGATTCAGCAACATACGATCACCAGGATGGCGTGGCCAGCTCATTCACCTGACCTTCTCCGATTGAGCACCTCTTGGATGTCCTTGGTCGAAGATTGTCAACAAATCACCCCATGCCAATGGATGTTGCACAGCTGACTGCATTTCTGCTTCAGGAATGGCAAGCTGTTCCTCGGGATACTCTTCGGAACCTTGTGGACTCGATGCGTCTACGCTGTCTTCAATGCCTTGCTGCAAACGGTGGTCATACCCGATTTTGAAATGTCTATTTGTCCAATATCTATTGTGTGACTTTTGAAAAGGTGGGTGACACACTTCACAGCTTCATTGCGTTTGAATGTGTGTTTCCATTTCTTTACGTGACATGTCAATTTGGTATTCAATAAATGCCGTTTTGACTGATACCAATTACGTTTATATCAGATTTGTTTTATGGTTTCAACCAAGGTTTTTCTAAGTGGCCCTTGACTTTTGACGAGTAGTATATTACATCTAAGAACGCGTATCCTCTTCAACAAAGCTAAATTCATTCACAAAATCCTATGACAGAATGCTCCAACGTATCTGTGGCCTATTTTCAAATACAGCGGAAGACGCAGCCAACGCTTAAAAATAAATTACACATGCCCAAGCCTAGGCTCGACGTATTCAAGAAAAGTTTACCTTTTTCTGCTGCTCATCTGTGGAATAATCTTCCACAGACTTGTCAAATACATCATGAGTGCAGATTACATGCCACCCTAATTTAGTTATGTTCCCAAATCATTATGTAATATCATTGATAGGTTTTAAAGATTATTCTGCTTTGTTCATTATTTGATTATAATAATGTCTTGTAAATGTGCGTCACTGTGTGCGTCACTGTTATTGTACTGTTACAATGTTGTGGTTTTATTTTACTGTATTTTATTTTGTTTATTTTATTATTATAAAAACAATATTTAAAATGCATGTGAGAATTAATAAATAATGGAGGAAACCTTCAGTCCTATGAACAGTAAATAAATTAGTAAATAAAGGTAATTAACTGGTACTCGTTGGTATTTCGGCCTTTATTTGGTCTATACTTGCTGATATATTAGTAATTGCAGTCTTTAAACTGTCTGGATCGTCCACGGGTCCTATATACCATAGTTGTGTGAGTGTCATGAAAATGACCTCAGCCAATAATGCACTTTTTTGGGATGCAAAATTGGATGAGCGTCCTTTCACGATGTACTGTCACAGCAAGGCGATGGCGCCGTTTGGTTGGTCCTAGGTTTGATTCCCGGTAAGCCTATCACTTATATTTTCTTTTCTGTTGTCTAGTGTCATCCTTTATGTCCAGCGAGTACCTGTTAATTACCTTTATTTATTGATTACTAATTTATTTATATGATAATAAATGGATTCAGGATGGAAGACGAGAGAATGGAAGATGTGACGGTATTGCCTCCCCTGCTTTGCAGTAGTGGTCCAACAGTGGCCAAAACTCAAGAGTATCTAATATGGGCCTTCAAAGGTGTCTACCTTCGCACAAGATTACTCTTGGCAGAGATGTAGATAGAAGGGTGATGACACTTCTATTACAAAGTGAGTCTTCACGAGATATTCAGAATAAGAGAGAACAATACTGCTTTGGCTGAGTATGTTAACTCTGTAATTCTGCCGACGCTTTTGTGACGGATTTAAGCACTTATTAATTTCAGCTCGTTTAAGCCCCCACCCCTGATTTACTCAGTGGAATTCTATTATCCTAGTATAGCTCTGTTTAGAGCGTGTGTAGTAATTTGACTGAGACAAACATGCAGTAACTTTAAAAAATGATTAAATCGAAGTATATATATATATCAAATGTTAGTAATAAAATATGAAATGTAAATCACAACTTACGCCACTCCTAGCTCACATACTTTTTGCTCAGATGAATAAAAGAGACTTGAATCGGCCTCTTTCACGCGTCTGGGGTGTCGTCAATTTAATAAGTTCTCTCTCTGACTTCGTGTATGGTCCTTCAGGTTCATCAGTGCCGGTTTCCTTATTTAAAATGAAAGAGATTTCCTGGGCCATGAAAGTCCGTCCAAAACTCTCCAATAAAAGGTGTACGGTAAGTTAAGAAGGAATTCTGAATTCTAATTCTTCACTGTAGCAAGGTCTGGTATCTTAGTGAGCGATTTCTCAAGTGAAATAGCTTGAGAAAATGGTCAGATTATATTCACTGCCTTTGTGGCGTGAGGTTTTATTTGGCTCTAGGATCAGTATAGTACTGACAATTACAGAAATAGAATTTCTGCAGAAAAATGGTGAAGTCCCAGTGTCTGAGAGAACTACTGGTATCATCAAATTAGTTAGGGCTGTGAATGTTCTGATCTCGAAAAATTAGTAGAGAGGAGACCGAAATAAATTGCCACCTCCGCTGTGTAACTAACTGTGATATTAAGACAAGGAAACAGATTTTACTTAACAATGATAAAATTGACAAGTCTTCAAATACAATTTCCTTATTATTTATTTAGTATATACACTATCTACTCTTGTGCTGAAGGGTGAATGTTGAAAAATGGAATGTAATGAATTTGTAAGTTTACATATGATTTACAAATATTTATATAGATATGTAAATATATTACAACAAGTTTTCCAATTTTAGGAACAAAAATTATATATCAGCTGTGCTGTTATTCAATTATAGTACATGTATCAGCTGTGCTGTTAATTACGTCTATAACATTTATTAGCTAAGCTGTTAATCTTGTTTCTTTCTACGCTAAATCATTTTCTCGTCACTGACACTAGCTTTTGCTCACAATGCTGACAGAAATGGTACTACTGTGTACTCATCTCTTAAAAGTTCTGTCCTTCTTGGTTTGGTTGACACAAAACACCCGCTGATGGTCGTTTCGTTAGCCCACCCAAGACTAAAGAGGTTGATCCTGTGCAATCACTGTGCTCCTGCGACGTTCCAGGCAGCTGGATTGACACGACATACGACCTCAGGTTTGATGACACGAATAAAACCCTCCAAGATTTAAACAGGCCAGAATTTGACTCGACTTAGCGAAGCAGGCTGCAGGTCAATGCTCTCAGGTAAGCTATAAATCAAAGCTGACAGCTCCTCTCTTCAGTCGGTCGGTATCTCTGGCTTCGTGTCTGGTGTTGCGTGTTTTAGCATAAAATCTCGCCCGATTATATAAGCAGGTAAAGTAACTTCTACTGGTTAAGGAAAGCGTTTGGTTGGTTCCTGGCGGAGCAAGCTCATTGGTTGCCTGCAGTTTCGTCTTATGCTCGTACAGCCTAATTTTATTCAGTTTTCTTCCGCCATCTTGCGTGAACAAGATGGTCGCGACCCACATCCGAAAAAACAGGGCTTAAGTTTTTTCCTGGCGTAACTTCTTGTAATCTATTTTGGCTCAGCAACTGTGCGTTGATTGGCTGAGCTCTCGACATAGGGATTTAACAAAGTAGTGGGTTTACACAACTCGTTCCACGACAGCCTTCCCACGCATTTTTATGCGCGCCTCAGAGGATCAGCCAATCTGATTTGAATATGTTGCACGACTCAGCTAATGCAAAATTTCAAACATTACTTTTCTGAAAAATGACTGTACACATCTGCTTGCTTTTGGGTACAAACTTACGAACATGTCAGTAAACTCGTATAACAACGTGTTCCCAATGTAACAGTCATTCTTTTATCAGGAAGTAGTCTCTTATCTGCATCTGTCCATCAGTTGTCTTCCCGTATTCCATGCTTTGGTGATGAGTGTACCCGTGTCTTATCAGCCTTACCAGTGATTAAGCACTGCGCTGAGGCGATTTACGTGTTAATCTGTGTACGGACATCCGCTGCGCCCACGATAGCTGTTAATGGATAAGTGGGGGGGGGGTGTAAATGTGGTTATAAATTACGCTGATAAAAGCGATCAGCATGTGTCGGGCTTACGGATGGCCGACGGGTGTGGATGTATAGATGTTAACTCACGCGAATGTCATGTATTCCTATTAAGTCACTTGCAACCACACACACCATAGCAAACATCGGAGTCAGTAAACGTTGAACTCCTAGTAACGTTTTACACTGTTTATTACGACACAGCAAACGTAGACATATGGTAACACAGTACATAAGCACATCATGGAACATCAGCAGTTCAACACATCCGTATACAGCATACACAGTATATAATTAAGCCTATCCCTGGCTTAGAAGTAATATAAATATGTTCTCTATGTCCTCTTTCAATCTACAACAGCGTGCACAGCACATGATCAACAAGCCGCAATAATACTTGGCTTGGAAGTAATATAAATATGTTCTCTGTGTTCTCTTTCAATCTACAACAGCGTGCACAGCACATGATCAACAAGCCGCAATAATACTTGGCTTGGAAGTAATATAAATATGTTCTCTGTGTTCTCTTTCAATCTACAACAGCGTGCACAGCACATGATCAACAAGCCGCAATAATACTTGGCTTGGAAGTAATATAAATATGTTTTCTATGTTCTCTTTCAATTTACAACAGCGTGCACAGCACATGATAAACAAGCCGCAATAATCCTTGGCTTAGAAGTAATATAATATTCTGGAATTATCACATATTCCTTTTATTCAAAATATATCCTATCTTGGGACACACTGACGAAAATGGTCTAACATCCAATTCGGAGCTCTGCCCGGATTCAACTCTCACGAAAATATCCCCTGCTCAAAAACAGCTCATCAAAAATTCATTCAGGTGCGAACTCCCTCGCTGGGATGTGAGTAGAGTTCGTCCGCCTTCTACCCCAACCTATCAATAGAATGTTCGACCAGTTTCCTTGTGTTACTTTTAAAACAAACTAACAAGCAGGTACAATAGAGCTGTGTTCAACAATTACTGGGCTTACAGCTCCCCACTATCATCATCATCACCCAGAGCGTGTTTATAAGCGTGTTTACAAAAAATTGGACCTGTGCATACAAGTCTTTTAACGCTTAACTCCCCTTAATAAAACTTGACTTAACATACTACAACGACCCCCGGGGAAAATAAAATGATATAATCATTTTTTTTTAAATACATCAAACAAAAAATTTGAGGTCGATAGAATACTAATATCTACACATAAGGATACACTATGTTAAGTCATGTTAACAAAAATGAACAAAAGAGGGATAGAAGTAAGTGTAAAGTAAAAAGAGCAGGTGAAGTACAAGAAAAATAAGCAGTAATGAAAGAAAGCAATGCAAAAAGAATAAAGAAAACAATGATATCTCATGGTAAACAATTACATTACACAATACATTGTATAAATGAACCCCATATAATTATCAAAATTACACTGACAAACAACATTTTTCTTTCTTATATAAGAATAAGTGTTCTTAGGTCAGTTTCTTGCGCTGATTTCAAATTTGAAATCCGTTTAACTCTATCACATCGGGTTCTTAAGATATTTGTGAATAAATATATTTTTGGGAAACCGTTATTTGCTCCGTTTCATTTTTACTATATAACTTATTAAAAATTAATAAAATGCAAAATAATTCTACTTTTTATACTGCTAAAAGATGCATGACATATGTTACGCTATTTTTCAAATAATTATTGTATTTTGAAATAATTCTGAGCGAAATATGGCTTCTAGAAGTTGTAGAAATTCGGCTGATCTGTTCTGTTACGTGTGCGGATATTTTACCGATTGTGTTCACCAGAAAAACTTTACACCATTACTAAAGAAAGCATATGAACTTTATTTCGATTCGAAAGTTGATGATGCAAATAAATCTTGGAAGCCAAATGCAGTTTGTTCGACTTGTGCAAATACATTGACAGGTTGGTTACGAAAATCGCCGAAGCATAAGTGGATGCCTTTTGGAGTGCCAGTAATATGGCGTGAGCCGACAAAGCACGCTACTGATTGTTACTTCTGCTTGACAAATATCCATGGTTTCACTTTTAAAACTAGAAAGTCTGTGGTTTATCCAAATATTGAATCGGTTTCGAAACCAGTGCCTCATGATCCAATCACGTGTCCGATCCCAGTTCCACCAGAACAATATCCGTTGGACGTGAATGAACCATCAGAAAGTGATAGTTTACCTGCTTTAGAAACTAATTCTGACTTGGATTATATACCGTTGAATGATGGTGTTCACTTAATTAACCATTCAGAACTTTCAGATCTAATACGTGATCTCGCTCTTACCAAAGGACAAGCAGAATTACTCGGTTCGCGACTCAAAGAATGGAATCTTTTAGCGCCCAATACTCCGATATCTAAATTTCGTCATAGACACAGAGAACTTGTTCAGTATTTTGAGATGGATGATGACATTTACTATTGCAAAGATGTAAACGGTCTAATGGTGCACCTCGGTCATGAGGACATAGTCAACGAATGGCGACTTTTCATCGACTCTTCCAAGACTAGTCTAAAAGCCGTGTTATTGCATAACGGAAATTTATTTTCATCAATTCCAGTCGCCTACTCTGTTCATATTAAAGAAACTTATGACAATATGGCTATACTTTTGGCAAAAATAAAGTACAATGACTACCAATGGCGGATTTGTGGAGACCTAAAGGTCATTGCAATTCTCAGGGGCATGCAGACTGGGTATACTAAATTTTGTTGCTTCCTATGTGAATGTGACAGCCGCAACAGACAGGAACATTATGCAAGAAAGGTGTGGCCTATCAGGGATCGTATGCAGCTCGGCCATAAAAATGTAATACACAAGCCATTAGTTAACAAAGACAGCATCATTTTACCACCGTTACATATAAAGTTGGGGCTCATGAAGAATTTCGTAAAAGCGTTAGATAAAACGAGCAAAGCTTTCACTTATCTTTGAGAAAAGTTTCCACAACTTAGCGTAGGACCTCAGATTAGGAAAGTTATTGCAGACAAACAATTCGAGAACTTGTTACATGGTAGTGAACTTCGCGCATGAATGGCATTCAAATCGATCGTCGATAACTTTCTGGGAAATCACAAATCTGTCGACTATGTGCATATTGTTAAGCAGTGCATAGATGCATACAGAATTATGGGCTGTAACATGTTCCTCAAAATCCATTTGCTCGATTCGCATCTTGACTTTTTCCCTGACAACCTTGGCGAAGTCAGCGATGAACATGGAGAACGATTCCATCAAGATATCGCCATAATGGAGTCACGTTATCAAGGACGGTACAGTGTGACCATGCTTGCCGATTACGGTTGGATGCTTCATCGCGATGTACCACATGCCATTCACCGACGAAAGTCGACTGCAAAGAAATTCAAGCCTACATAACTGTTATACTTCTTGTACGAATGATGTTGTAATAGTGTATGCGTTGTTAAAAAAACTTCAATTGCGTATTTCTAGAGATCCCGACCTGATAGAGAAAAACGGTTTGCAGATTTAAAAACAGCGCATTAAAGTTGACCAGAAAAACATAGAAATGTTAGAGAAAGAAAAAACATTTTTTTGTTAGCCAGTGTTACCAATACCTTTATACATAGCTATTCCTGATGCACAATCAAGCGCCGGTCATGAAAAAATTACATCGCAACCTCAGAAAAACATTTTCTCAATGTATTAATATCGCTATACATAGTTACCCCTAGCGCACAATCAAGCGCCGGGCAAAGAAAAAACATTATAATGTCAGAAAAAATACCCTCTTGTCTTGTCTTCATCTTCTTCAAAAAGTACAATACCGATATGTATCGCAATGATCAGTTACATAAAATAGTAGCATCATTACAATTGTCCTACTTTTAACATTACAAAACATAGTAGTATACGAACAATATAGTAATGCAATGGTGCATAAAGATGAACCAACATATTATCATAAAGAGGTTATACCATATTATAATATATTACTCTCTAACATACTGTACTAATACTATCTACTGTCCTAAAGAAGTTACACATCAAGGACAAATTCAGTAATCTTGGAATATCCTGTGAGCACGAAGGTACAAACACATCTAGTGTGGAGTCAAACTGCCGAATGATTTCATAGGAACATCTAATCTTGCGATAACTACCATTGGTAAACAGCTCAAACAATCAATATAGCAGCTCTGACTCTCATGGAAAAGCATTTACTTTGAAAAAAACACAAATGAAAATCTTTGTTTGGTAAAGGTAAGATTTTATGATAGGCAACAATTAATTTTAATTTAACAAATGTGGCCGTGTAAACTTCCGGCCCCTGTATGGCGATAATCAAACCTTCCTACGGTACACAAAAAAAGGTAACAGAGAAAGTAGCACAGTCTAAACTGGAATCATTAATTGTATAGGGCGATATAAGTGTTCGAGAAACATAGCAGTGTGCAAGGATGTATGGAAAAGTCGTGAGTATACACATGATACCTATGTTAAAAGGCAAATCTAGAAGATGGTAATGATGACTAAGAGTGTCATGATGGCTGACAATATGAGATTTTGCGCAAGACAAAGGAAATGCAGTAGACGAAGGCGTACATCTTAAAGGCTGAACTAAAGTCATAGCCTGTGTACCGGGCAAAGAAAAAAGCAATAAGCATACAATAAAGATGCAAAAACAGACAGTAGTAAACTTAGACCTACGTCGAAGTTTAAAAGAAAAGCAGTAAGTACGACAAAAGGTCGTAAAAGACGAAGATACTGAGCTAACAGGTCCAGCAAGAAAGCTAAAGAAACTCATAAGGTATAAATATGTACTAACAACTAAGTTCGTACATGTAGCAAAGAAAACGCTAGTCATTGCAGCAAAGAGGTTGCAATCAGCGTGGCTGGATATAGATTCAGTCGCAGCTATAAAATTAGTGTGTGTATCAGACAAAACTGAAGGATCTTCTTCTATAATAGTAGTTAAAGAAGAATCAGAGTTAGAGCAACGACGTACTGAGGTATGTCGAACTGGGTTACAAGAAACACTAAAATTAGCATGATGAACAATCGTATCATCAATACTGCAAGATTGCACTAAATTAGCAGAATGTATGACGTTTGCAGAATCCATCTGGTGACAAGATTTTGGCATAGTTGTGAAGGTTGTATCAGTAAGGTGATGTTGCTGTTCCCAAGTAGCAATTTGTTCTGGTGTACACACCTTTATACCATGTATCTGTCCGACAGTAAGGTCAGCGATAGGTGCTCTGAGCATATGTGGCGAGAGGTTTTATTTGGCTCTTGGATCAGTATAGTACTGACAATTACAGAAATAGAATTTCTGCAGAAAATGGTGAAGTCCCAGTGTCTGAGAGGACTACTGGTATCACAAATTAGTTACGGCTGTGAATGATCTGATCTCGAAACAATAGTAGAGAGGAGACCGACATAAAGCGCCACCTCCGCTGTGTAACTAACTGTGATATTTAAAAAAACAAGGAAACAGATTTTGCTTAACAATGATAAAATTGACAAGGCTTCAAATACAATTTCCTAAGTATTTATTTAGTATATACACTATCTACTCTTGTGCTGAAGGGTGAATGTTGAAAAAAATGGGATGTAATGGAATTGTAAGTTTACGTGTGATTTACAAATATTTATTTTATATATATAAATATTTTACAACAAGTTTTCCAATTATAGGAACAAAAAAAATTATATCAGCTGTGCTGTTAATTAAGGATATAACACTTATCAGCTATGCTGTTAATTTTGTCTCTTGCTATGCTAATTCACTTTCTCATCACTGACAGTTTCTATGCTCACAATGCTGACAGAAATGGTACTAATGTGTACTCATCTCTCTTAAGTCTGTTCTTCTTTGTTTGGTTCACACAACAACGGCAGAGTATTGTTCCTTTAGCCCACCCAAGACTGAGGGGGACCAAAGATGTAGAGTCTGGTCAACCTCTATGCTCCTGCGGAGTTCCAGGCAGCGGGATTGACTCGAACATACGATCTCAGTTTTTATGACACGACTGAAACCTGTAACAAAGCAAAAATAGGGGCTAATTTCTGTCCTCAAGCCCACCTATTTCTAATGTGGATGAAATGAGCGTGTGCCTCAGTGTTTGCATGTAGGATGAATGACAACATGGCTCAGTATGATTTAGCAATAGCGAGACAAGACAGGTGTCTACTTGCAAAGCATTCTTTCTGATAAACTAATACATGGATACAGTCAATAATATAAATTCAATGCATCAATAATATAAATTCAATACATGAATACATTCAATACATGAATACATCCCATAATATAAATTCAAGACATCCAATAATATGTACATTTAGGTGTGATACAACCATTTCCTTCCCCCTATAATATACCAGGTCCTCTCTGACGAGTGCTATACAAGCTGGTAACATATATCCTAACAATAACGTTATGTTCTTATGATAGGAGTATATGAGACGAGGACTGTTTGGTGATATATCAGGTTGGAGTTATAGGAGACAATAGATTGGAGTTAGATGCGACAATAGATTGAGTCCTAACAAGGACTGTTTTGGTTATATGGCAGTTGGTCTTATCTGAGATAATAGACAAGTTATAGGAGACAATAGATTGAAGTATAGGAGACAATAGGTTGAAGTATGAGTCCTATTAGCCTTCGTCTATTCAATCATAATAGGAAATACAATCATTATACATAATTTCCCCAAGATACAATCAGTAACCTGATAGGTAGTATAAATGACACACACCAAATACCAACATTATAGACCTGCGGAAAGCCTATTTTCCTAAAGGTTATCGTAAACATATTTACCCTCTAAGATTCAAACAGCCAGTTTTCGACGCGACTTAGCGAAGTAGGATGCAGGTCGATGCCCTCAGGTAAGCTCTAAATCAAGGTGACAGCTTCTTCCTCTTCAGTCGGTCGGTATCTCTGGCGTCGTCTCGGTGATGTGTGATTATGCATAAAATCCGCCCGATTATATAGGTAGGTGAATTCTTAAGCAAGGCTTTCGGTTGGTTCCTGGCGGAGCAAAATGATTGGTTTCCTCCGGTTTAGTCCCAAACGCTGTACAGCCTAATTTTATTCAGTTTTCATCCGCCATCTTGCGTGAACAAGATGGCCGTTAATTTATTCTGTCTCAGAGACTGGTGAACGTTGCTCGTTGATTGGTTAAAGCAAATCTGTATCTCGACATAGTGATTAACAAAGTAGTGGGTTACACTCGTTTCACGACAGCATACATGCGTGTATATAACCAGTAAAAAATGGTGTGGCAATGTGGACTATGGCAGTCGGAAAAGTCTCAATTGTCCCACCGAATGTCACACATTTCACCATTTTACCTGTTGCGCAAGATGGATGGACTAGAGACTGTCTAATCCCAACAGTCTTGCATCCAGAATCAAAGAGAACTGAGACTGGATTATTATTTACCAATCCTTTATGTAGAGTAAGAGACCCTCTTCCGTCGTGTGCAGACAAGGCAGGAAGAGTAGTCGGAAGAGGATGACCGCAACTCAAGGTAGTTCTAGCTGTAGGTTGGAACAAAGTTGTGCACTCTGGGCACTGAGATGCTCTCTCGAAATCGAAAGCAGAGCAAGCAGTAGCATTAGAAACACTATTATTATTGTTACCTTGATTGTTAATAACCTGGGACTCTTGTTAAACAGAGTTAGCATGGCGATGCGATCTATTATTATTTGGAGATCTACCGTCATATCGCGATCTATCGCGACTATTATCTCTATCGGAACCATTGCTATTTGCTCTATTGAAACTATAGTTCTGATTTGAACCCCAGTTAGCATTGTCGCGATTACTATTTCCCCTTTGATCAAAATATCTATTCGATGGATTTTGTTGTTTTCGAGAAAAATTATTGTAGGGTTGATAATCTCTATTGTAGTTACCCCTTCCAAAATGTCCATAATTGTTGGATCCAAAATGTTGAGGACCATTAAATTGTCTCCAGTTCCTTGAAGAAGGAGAATTACTACGTGATGGACCCCTTTGGTTCCCTCCAAAATTACGATTATCTCTCCTACCAAAATTGCGATCAGCACTTTGAGGTCTACGGCGCAAATTAGGACCTTATGGTATTGCTGAAGCCACGGGTAAACCTTCTTTGACTTGAGAATTGCTAACAGTCACATTTGGATGTGCCATGACATATTGGCGACAGTATTGTTCCACATCTTTTAAGTTTGTAGGCTTTCGCTCATGTAGAAAGGAAAGAAAAGATTCATTAACTGACGACATGACTTTGTCACGAAGCAATAAGTCCATGAGGGCTTCATATGTGTGTTCAGTTTTAGAAAGTTCAATCCAACGTGCAAACGTTAGACGTATATTTGCTATGAACTCTGAAAAATCTACCCCAGTCTCCGGTAACAGAGTCTTAAAGCGCAGACGATAGCCGTCTTCGTCAAGTTGGTATTTCTTCAATAATTCAACCCTGGCAGTATCGTAGTTATTTTTGCCAGGCCCCTCCAATCTCATTACAACATTCATTGCATCACCCGTAAGTAGTTGTACAAGTCGTGCACAATATTCCGACCTGTCTATCTTCTGAGATTCACATGTAAATTCAAATCTATTCAGATAAAATAAAATATCGTCGGAGGTAGGTTTAAATGGAGGCAATCTGATGTTTTGTGCACTTATTATTTGTTTTATGAGAAGTAGTTTGAGTGTCTGTTGCACTCTGTGTATTAATCACATTCACTACCTTCATTTTCTCCAGCTCCATAGCTAACAACTTCTGCTCGTGGAGTCTTTGGTTTTTTCAGCTTGCATCTGAAGCTTTCTCTCCTCCATTTGCAATAGCTGTTGAATTTTTCTCTCTTCAGCTTCTAATTTTTGTTTTTCAGCTTCCATTTTATGTTTTTCCATTTCCATGTGAAATTTTCTCTCTTCTGTCTGCATCAGCAATCTCCTATCTTCAGCTTCCATTTTCTGTTTCTCAACCTCTAATTTCAGTTTCTTTTCTTCCGACTTCTGCGCCTTGGAATATTCGGCAAGAGCGAATTCTCTTACTTCATCAGTAGTCATACCAAGGGATTTCCCTTGCTCAATGAAGTAATCTAAAGTAGACATAATGCTGTATTATATGATATAGATAACTTATGTCAATATACTTATGAAGAACCTCACTTTATCCCAACTCAGTTGGTGACAAGTCCTTGCTCAAGAACTTGTATAATTACCTTAACTATTAATAATACAATTAATCAGTTATATATATATATTATGCATTATAATATTGACAGTGCATGACAAAATAGACAGTACAGACAAGAGTGACAAAGACAAGATATGAAGCACAAATGACCACGTTCGCAGAATCAACTAAACAATAAGGCGAACTAAAGGAAAAATATTGCAAAAAATGCAATGACACTGCGAAAAGTAAGACACTTCAAGCGACAAAACGGTGTATAAACGAAAAATGTGTATAGAAATAAAAGATAGGAGGGAGAGAAGGACACTCACGAACAAATTAATTAATAAACTAAGGAACAGAGAAAAAATATAACGACAACAACACTGAGACGTTTCGTCACACCTAAACAAACATATTACAGATTACCAGACACAGTGGACTAAAATACGTCAGCAAAAAGTTGCTGGAAATTTCCACAGCGGGAAATCCGCAAGAATGCCCCTAAAGAACGCTTTCGTAGGCCCTCAGTGAAGTTGGATATATCCTACCGAAAGTCTCCACCCAACCAAACCCGCAGAAATATGAAACATATAACATAAAGAACAAGAATCTAATAGCGTAAGTACTAAGGAAGGCTCAATCAGACATACAGTGGCACAGTTTACAAAACAAACAACCACTTATCTTCAAAAGGAAAAATCCTGGCTTCCGTAACAGCAACACTGATGTACATAAAGTATCACACAGTCCGAGCAAAGAAAAATCCACCGTTGAAAGTACTGGAACTCGTCACTGTCCGGTTCTTGATACTGTATGACATCTAATGGGAACTTGTGCATGGAACAAGAACTGGAAACTTTGCCAACCTTGACTGGACATGTTGAACTTGTATAGTACTCCTTCTTCAGTTGATAAGATGTCCTGAAACACTGGAAAACACCACTGTTAACACTGAGTGGTGTCAGGAGGCAAATGTTAATGTAATTTCCGCTGTTAACATAGGAGTCGGGGAACGTTGAAATCTTGTAGAACAACTTGTGCATCACTTCATAATAGCCCCATATCACTGGCGACCACTGTTAAATGGTTATTTGGGGTGTGTGTAAATGTGGTTATAAATTACGCTAATAAAAGCGATCAGCATGTGTCGGGCTTACGGATGGCCGACGGGTGTGGATGTATAGATGTTAACTCACGCGAATGTCAGGTAGTCCTATTAAGTCACTTGTAACCACACACACTATAACAAACATCGGAGTCAGTAAACGTTGAACTCCTAGTAACGTTTTACACTGTTTATTACGACACAGCAAACGTAGACATATGGTAACACAGTACATAAGCACATCATGGAACATCAGCAGTTCAACACATCCGTATACAGCATACACAGTATATAATTAAGCCTATCCCTGGCTTAGAAGTAATATAAATATGTTCTCTATGTCCTCTTTCAATCTACAACAGCGTGCACAGCACATGATCAACAAGCCGCAATAATACTTGGCTTGGAAGTAATATAAATATGTTCTCTGTGTTCTCTTTCAATCTACAACAGCGTGCACAGCACATGATAAACAAGCCGCAATAATCCTTGGCTTGGACGTAATATAAATATGTTCTCTATGTTATCTTTCAATCTACAATAACGTGCACAGCACATGATAAACAAGCCGCAATAATCCTTGGCTTAGAAGTAATATAATATTCTGGAATTATCACATATTCCTTTTATTCAAAATATATCCTATCTTGGGACACACTGACGAAAACGGTCTAACATCCATTTCGGAGCTCTGCCCGGATTCAACTCTCACGAAAATATCCCCTGCTCAAAAACAACTCATCAAAAATTCATCCAGGCGCGAACTCCCTCGCTGAGATGTGAGTAGAGTTCGACCGCCTTCTACCCCAACCTATCAATAGAATGTTCGACCAGTTTCCTTGTGTTACTTTTAAAACAAACTAACAAGCAGGTACAATAGAGCTGTGTTCAAAAATTACTGGGCATACAGCTCCTCACTAAAAAATCATCATCATCACCCAGAGCGTGTTTATAAGCGTTTTTACAAAAAAACGGACCTGTGCATACAAGTTTTTTTAACGCTTAACTCCCCTTAATAAAACTTGACTTAACAATAGCCAACATGGTTAGGTCGCTGCCACTCCTTGCAACGTAGGGAGAAATGGATAACAACCAGACATGTCTTCTTATCCCTGAGAAGGGTGTAAGGAAGAAAATACATAATATCTGCTACACATAGCAGAAAAAAAGAAAGAAAGTGTGACAAATGAAAGCACACAATAAAATCAGTACCACAAATGTACCGATACTACCGGAGTGAAACAAAGATCGATAGGGGCCGCCCCGTTCTGTCACATAAGAGCCGAATATTCGACCGGCTTGCGTGTCTAATTCTAAACCATTTGAAGATAAAGTTCGTTCGTTCATTCTATTTGATTCTGCTCTTGAGTTAGGGAGGGCAAAGAAAAACACACAAAGTCCCAACTCATTCAATAGCAGACTGTTCAAACATTTCAGGAGTTGTAATTCTATGCGAACTCAACTCTGTGATTATGTTGGAATTGGTGTTTGATTTACTGTTTCCATGTTTTGGATTTGTTTGTTTATTTTATGTGTTTGTTTGTTTGTTTGTTTTGTTTTGTTGTTTGTTTTTTGTTTGCTTTTGTTGTTGTTGTTATTATTTTCATTACTTTCTTGTCTATTTAAAAAAAATACTTATTTAATTTTGATTCTGATTGGATATTGTAAATGTATGCTGTTATAGTACCTTTATAATGTTGCATGCCTTTAAATTAATGCTTAAAGTAACATGTGGGGATGAAAGGATATAGTATGCAAGATAAATGAGAGTGGAAGGATAGAATGTTAGACGGGGCTGCGCGCCCAATTCTTAACCTTTTGAAAATAAAGTTCATTCTCTCTCTCTCTCTCTCTCTCTCTCTCTCTCTCTCTCTCTCTCTCTCTCTCTCTCTCTCTCTCTCTCTCTCTCTCTCTCTCTCTCTCTCTCTCTCTCTCTCTATCTATCTCTCTCTCTCTCTCTCTATCTCTCTATCTCTCTATCTCTCTCTCTCTCTCTCTCTCTCTCTCTCTCTATCTCTCTCTCTCTCTCTCTCTCTCTCTCTCTCTCTCTCTCTCTCTCTCTCTTTCTCTCTTTGTCTCTATCTATCTCTCTTTCTCTCTCTGTCTCTATCTCTCTTTCTCTCTCTCTCTCTCTATCTCTCCATATATATATGTCCCTATCACTCTCTTTCTCTACCAAGTGGGTCCTTCACTCTCTCTGTCTCTTTCTCTCTTTCTTACTCTTTTTCTCTGTATCTCTCTCTCTGTTTCTCTCTCTATCTTTCTCTTTCTCTCTATCCCTCTCTTATTTCTCTCTTTGTCTCTCTATCTTTTTATTTCTCTCTCCTTGTCTCTCTCTACTTCCTTCTATCTCTTTCTCTCTCTGTCTCTTTAGCTCTGTCTGCATCTCTTTATTTCTCTATATATCTCTCTTTAACTCTCTATATCTCTCTTTCTCTGTATCTCTTTATCTGTTATCCTATATATATATATATATATATATATATTATATCTATATATATATATATATATATATATATATATATATATATATATATATATATATATATATATATATATATATATATATATATATATATCGTCCTCTCTCTCTCTCTCTCACTCTCTCTCTCTCTCTCTGTTAAAATGAATCTTACCACTCTCTCTCTCTCTCTCTCTCTGTTAAAATGAATCTTACCACATAAAGCCTCTTGTGGTGTACACATTTCGTTTCGCCCAAAAGTTGGCGTAAGATTCTGCAATCTTCTAAAAAATATGTCAGAACTTCCGCTATGTCGAAGTCTTCCCAGTGATCACAATAGACAGGAACAGCCCTGACATATTTTTCTGTAAAAACATACCTCAAAAAATGTGGTGAATTAAATGGAATATTTGGCAACACACTGCAGGGGAGACCAACCGTGTAAGGGCGGTAATAAATATACTTCTTCAGAGAAAATTAAGACAAGGTTTTGGAGAAGTGGGAAATTCTTCACTGTTAAGGTAAGGAACTAATTTTATCATTTATAAATGCAATAATGGTCTTGAGTGCTAGTGTTGTCGTGCCAGGAAATACTGCAATGAATGAATATCGAGATTGGGCATCACTAGACAGCTCTAGACGACAGTTTTTGTTTTTTTTTTATAAATAAATATAACCAACGGAACTTGTGTCTAGGTTGAACGCTACGAGCCTCGCCAATAGCAATAATAATAATAATAACAAAATAAATAAAAAATGACAAGGCGTGTAAATCTTTTACCAGACAACAACAACATCATTTTCCTTTGCGTTCCCTACGGAGCATAGAGATACCACTACTGCATCTGGTCCCCTTGTAGGAAGCCTGTACCAAGTAGTCACGTGTTCTTGCAGCAGTAGTTTCTGTCGCTTTTCGTTTTACATGATGAGCTTGCCACGTCATGCCCAACCTCATGTCAGTTGCCTTGTACGACATGCCTGAGGCGGCAGTAGTCCTATTTCTTCGTGGTACCTTGGAAGACCCCTGGGGATTACAGGGGCAACACGATCTTATATAACTGGTCACGTGCCTTCATGTAAATGATGGACTGTGTTTGGGTTGAATGAGTCCCACCTTACGAAAGCGAGGCAAAACTGCTTTAAAATATTATTTTTAAAATATCTTCTTTCTTTTTCTCATTAATTTTCTTTCTTTGTGTTTCCTCTCGTTCTGTTTGTCTGTCTGTCTGTCTTTCTTTCTGTTTCCTCTCGTTCTGTGTGTCTGTCTGTCTGTCTTTCTTTCTGTTTCCTCTCGTTCTGTGTGTCTGTCTGTCTTTCTTTCTGTTTACTCTCGTTCTGTTTGTCTGTCTGTCTTTCTTTCTGTTTCATCTCGTTCTGTTTGTCTGTCTGTCTTTCTTTCTGTTTCCTCTCGTTCTGTTTGTCTGTCTGTCTTTCTTTCTGTTTCCTCTCGTTCTGTTTGTCTGTCTGTCTTTCTTTCTGTTTCCTCTCGTTCTGTTTGTCTGTCTGTCTTTCTTTCTTTCTGTCGTTCTTTTATTCTTTCTTTCTTCCTTCCTTTCTTTCTTTCTTTATTTCACTCTTTCATTCCTTCTGTCTATCTATCTGTCTGTTTTTCTTTCTTGAGATAACGTCCGACGACTCCGATATTGTTTATCATTCCTCCACTTACCTCATTGCACGTTGCAGTTTTTCTACTCCGCCGATGATGACAGTAGCGTATTTAAAGGTAAGGCTTCAGGCGCCCGCGACCCCAACTTTTCCTTATATGAATTTCTCAAACTTGTTTTCTTTTATTTTTGCGTGTTGCGTTCATAAACATTTGATGAGAAACTTGTTTAGAATGATACTTATTTCTGTTTTAGACAAGATACTTATTTCTGTTTTAGACAAGATACTTATTTCTGTTTTAGACAAGATACTTATTTCTGTTTTAGACAAGATACTTATTTATGTTTTAGACAAGATATTTATTTTGTTTTGAAACAAAATTAATATTGAAGCAGTTTTTTTTTTGTTTGGTTTTTTTGGTTTTTTTTTGGTTGCCATTCTGTTTATGTTTCATTTACATCTTCCTCTTTACTTGTCATCCGCATCTTTATCTGAATCCATATGTGGCGTGATCGTCTCCCATGCTCTGCAGTAGTGGTTCAACAATGGTCAAATTTAGAGTATAATGATGAGGATGTTCAAGGTCACCGACCTTCACTCAAGATTACTCTTGGCAGAGATATAAATAGAAGAATGATGCTTCTACCTAAGGGAGCCTCATAGGATGTTAAAGAAAAGCAAGCATAATAACTGAGATCATCTAGGCTGTCATGAACTTGTTATTCTCCCGTCCCTTCTATGAGGAAATATTGACACGAATTTTCTCAGCTGAAGGGTATTCAGCTACTATTAATTTTATAGCTATATATGTTTATGTATTTAAAGCAATATGAGTCATACGGATGCAGATATACAATTCACTCAATAGTGATTAATTCAACTATCCAACTACAGCTTTAAAGTTACAGATAAACAGGTTTAATAAAAACTTAGAGTGTAACAAGATTTAAAATAAATAACGTAGTTTAGAAAAAAAGAAACGATAATATTGATCATCATTGATGATTTAAACAATGGTGGACTTTGTGCAAAGATTTGAAATGTCCATTGGTTGAGCTGTTATGGTACTTAGCTTCCGGTGGGGTAGGTTAGCGTCTGCTTCAGCAGCTGTTGGTTCCCACAGATGCTTTGGGCTGTTCTTCTTATCAATAGTCAAATATTGTTGCTACAGCACGTCTCTTACACACGGCTGAAGTAACTGCTTCGGTTGTCCAGTGAAGTGTCTTCAAGATCCATCTGATGTTGATGTCTAGCGTCGACTGAAGGTAACTTAAACCAAAAACTTGTACCCCAAACTAAGAGGAAAACAAATGCCTCTCAGTCTTATTGGTGAGAATGGTTGTGGAATCGGTAAAGATTGGTCCATTCCGACTCTTACTCCGATTCCATTAATTTATAAATATGACTCCAACTCCGACGACGATGACGACGAGAAGGGGTTTAAGGAAAACAATTCACATTTCTCGATGAAAACGTGATTCTCTCAGCCCACCCCCCCCCCTGTCGGAGTCGGGCAGCTAGTAACGGACTCCAACAACTCTGCTAAACACTACTGACTCTACGATACGACCTCCCATATCCAACTCTGACCCCACAACCTTGTTAGTAAAGCGATATCTCCTAATCTCAGAACAAATAACATGGTCCTCTATTAGATGATCAGAACACACAACATGGTCCACTATTAGATGATCAGAACACATAACATGGTCCACTATTAGATGATCAGAACACACAACTTGGTCCACTATTAGATGATCAGAACACACAACATGGTCCACTATTAGATGATCAGAACACACAACGTGGTCCACTATTAGATGATCAGAACATACAACTTGGTCCACTATTAGACGATCAGAACATGGTCCACTATAGATGATCAGAACACACAACTTGGTCCACTATTAGATGATCAGAACACACAACATGGTCCACTATTTGATGATTAGAACTCAGTACATGGTCCACTATTTAATTATCAGAACACACAACACGGTCCACTATTTGATGATCCGAGAACACAACAACATGGTTCACTATTTCATGATTAGAACTCACAACATGATCCACTATTTAATGATCAGAACACACAACATGGTCTACTTTTTTAAAGATCAGAGTACACAACAACATGGTCCACTATTTGATGATCACAACACTCAACAACATGATCCACTATTTGATGAATAGAACTCAAAACATGATCTACTATTTGATGATTAGAACTCACTACAAAGTCCACTATTTGATGATCAGAACACACAACATGGTCCACTATTTGATTATCAGAACACACAACAACAAAATCCACTATTTGATGATCAGAACACACATCACGCTCCACTATTTGATAATCAGACCACACAACAACATAATTCACTATATGATGAACAGAACATAGAACATAATCAACTATTTGATGAACAGAACATACAGCATGATCCACTATTAGATGATCAGAACACACAACATGGTCCACTTTTTGATGATTAGAACTCACTATATGGTCCACTATTTGATTATCAGAACACACAACACTGTCCACTATTTGATGATTAGAGAACACAACAACACGGTTCACTATTTCATGATTAGAACTCCCAACCTGATCCACTATTTGATGATCAGAACACACAACATGGTCCACTATTTGATGATCAGAACACACAACATGGTCCACTATTTGACGATCAGAACACACAACATGGTCCACTATTTGATGATCAGAACACACAACAACATGATCCACTATTTGATGATCAGAACACATAACACAGTCCTTTATTTGATGATCTTCTTCTTCTTCTCCTTTGATCCTTAGCCGCCGACCGTCAAAGCAGTCAGTGGCCATTACGCCTGGTGGCGTCTTGTACGGCAACAACAAATTGATTCCACTTTGCTCGGTCGGCGGCCATCCTTCGTACAGTGCCGCAACTCTGGTTCATTCTTTGCATCTCAGCCTCCACAGTCCTCCGCCAAGTTGTTTTTGGTCGGCCTCTCTTTCGTTTTCCTTCAGGGGTCCATAGCATAGCTGTTCTTGTGATGGCATCGGGGTCTCTTCTGAGGACATGGCCAACCCAGCTCCAGCGTCTGCCAGCTATGATGGTGTGCATGCCCTCTTGCTTGCTCCGAGTAAGCAGATCTTGGTTGGTGATGGTATTCGGCCAAAAGATTCGGAGAATTTTTCTTAGGCATGTTGTGTGAAAAGAGGACAATTTCGACATTTCCTTCTCTGCAACTCTCCAGCAAGTTTAAGCAAAATTTGATGATCAGAACACACAAATTGGTCCACTATTTAATTATCAAAACACACAATATGGTCCACTATTTGATTATTAGAACACACAACATGGTCCACTATTTAACGATTGGAACACACAACTTGGTTCAATATTTGATGATCAGAACATACAACATGGTCCATTATTAGATGATCAGAACACACAACATGGTCGACTTTTTGATGATCAGAACACACAACATGGTCCTTTATCTGATGATCAGAACACACAACAAGAAGGTCACTATCTGAAACGTTATATCGTAGCCACCAGAAGAGCACACAATTTCTTCAACACTAAAATTTCACGAATAATTGTTTCATCGCTGACGTAACTGATTCTGATAATGGACGCAAAATCACGCCTTGTTGTTCACCAGTTTCCTGTAATCAGCTCTTCAAAGTTTCGATTACTCACGTCCCTTGCGGCTGTTAGGTGAAAGTGAGCACGACAAAGATCTGAGACATTTTGTCGGCCTTATAAACACTTACTACACCAATCGTATATTCTTGATTTTGACAAGGTTTCTGCTCGAGTCTTATTCTTCCTTCTTGGCGATCCTAACGGAGCATTGAGCCAGTAGCTGTAGTTGTTCCTAGAAAGCATGCACTAGCTCTTTTGGTCCTCACGGAGCATGGAGCCAGCACTGTATGTAACCCGAGAAGCCTTCAGCAAGTATTCACTCTTACAGTGGTGGTTTCTATGGTGATTAGTTTTTACATGATGACGCTGCTAGCCTCATTGTGGTAAAGTGGGATGATATAAATATTTATAGGGGACTTAGTGTACTGACTGAGATCAGCTGTGAAGGTAACTGTATCCAATAGGTGTAGTGTTTTACAGATAACCTTACTTGCTACCACATTATACCTCAGTCAGAATTATTCTGGAATATTGTGATGACTACGTTAAATGTCTAGGGTATGTATATGATGAAGTGTAAGTCACAACAACAACAGACAGATAAACAATTTAATTTATTCCACCACACTTGACAACACTGTGACACTCACACACATTTAACACTATATAAGACTATCCTAAATGAGTCACTGGTAAATTTTCAAATATATATGTATTAATTACTTTCACTAATCTATATCCTGATTCAACTACAAAGTGAACCAGGAATCACAATCAATTGTAATTACAATTTATATGTACAGAATTTATCAATATGAACCTTGTAGTGACATATTTTATTAATATTATCCTATGTGTGTCAGTTGTGTAGTAGTAATATGAGGTAATACTGGTTTTGTTTTTTCAAGCTATGTTGTTATTGTCATCATGACTTCAAGTGTTTGTTTATCTTGGAAATAGTATGGGGAAAAGTTCACAGTTCCTATCAATTTAAAACACTGTATTTTTCCTCTGTTTTATTATAAAGTCAGATTTTGAGGGGGGGGGGGGGGGGGGGGGGGGGGAGGCATAATGTTGAGCTCCTCTGGCCACAGACGCTTATCTTTCGTGATGGCGGCAGGAAAAGACTCCTCTGCTCGATAGCCTCCCTGTGTTCTGGAGACACCTCACTGGTCACTATCTGGACCCAGGAGTATGCTGTCAGCCTCTAGGTTCAGCAAAGCTCAGACCAGGTGCTGCTCAATAACTTTAGGACCACGGTCCCTGAAACAAGAAGGTTGTACCTCCTATTTCAGAACTAATTTATAATAAATTTCCAGACTGAACACAATACATAACAAACACTGAGTTCAGAGCGGTAGGCCAACTGCTATCTTCATCTGAAACAATTTTCACCAGTATACTCCTCCCTAATGGTTACTACGCCTCTGCAATTCCAGCATTATTTCTTTCTAGTCAATAAGATAGGTGTCAGTGTACTGTTTGGCAATTCCATGTAGTTTTACTTTCCTCCGACACCTTCTGTTCAGGTTGGAGCACTATATAGGCTTTACCTCATGTTCGCTACTGAACCACACATATATACAGACATAAATTATCAATTTACATTCAATTTTCATTAAAAAGATATCAAATATTTCAAGCTTACCACAATTCATGGAATAATACACAGTTATGTTGATGGCAATGAATATAGCACAATTTCGATCTGCCGATGTCCCAGGCTTTTATTTAGAAAAATATGCACTGGCGCTCAACGCACTGGTTTCTTTAGTAAGTTTCCTGTGGTGCTGACCTGACGCCTCTGATTGACTATATTGGCGGGTCTAACCAATCGTGCCATGTTTACACAGCTTTTCAAAAAAAAGTACCCTTCCTTCCGTCTCCCCTAACAACAAAAGATAGTATTTATAGCCCGACTAATCGTGTTTAGCCTTACATTTACTTTCCGCCAATCAAATAGGATTTAACATGGGGACCTATTTCCAGTACAATGGTGGTTTTAAAATCTGCCACTGAGCGATTCTGATTTTGGTGTTGTCTGACAGCACCACCATTTTATTTTGGCTATAATTTATTAATTCCTCGACTATTTGCGTAACACTTAACATATTATTTGTCAGCAAGTCCTAAGGAACCCAAATATACAAATTTAAAGGAGCTAAGTGGCTGCGTTCAAAATATGTATTTTCTAGGGTAGTCGTGTAGTTGTTTTTTTATTTTTTATGTTTAGAACCGCCACCTGTCCTGCTGTACTGTCAGACTAATGTCAGGATTTTAGACATAAAACAGTAGAATGTCATGTTTCCTAATAAGCGTTTTGTAAGTTTTTAAAACCTAACTCTCGTATGGGTAGTGTTTTTTATCACTGTCGGGGTGGCATTAATTGTGTATCGCGAGACTGTGGTAGTATTGCCTGCGTTCCGGCTTTCATCCCCTCCCTTTCTTTCTATCCTTAGTCCATCTGTCTTTCGTTTTTGGTAACGTAGTGTATAAAATGACATGAATGGAATTTTAAATCTAGGTCAGCTTGCGTATCTCAAGGTTTTTCTTAGAAATGCAGTACACGTTTCATTGAAGAAAGCGTGTAGTGATGCAGTAGGCTTTTACTATCAACGTGAAACGTTACAATTTGTGACAGCACTGTTCTTTACCATTCTTCTTTCCTTTTATTGAAGTTATTTGTTAGGCTTTATATTTACTTTTTAATTTATATATGTGGATTAGAATTTCACACGACACTCATTAAAAACCCCGTATGTGTGATCAAAAGCTTTCACCAGCAAAATCATTTTATATACGCCATGCACCTTGATGCCTCTGGCTGTGAATCCAGCTTTTTAACTGCAGCAACTGTAATATACGCTATTGGAGCTGGGATTACCACGGCGACTGGCACCAGACTTACCCTCCAACAACAACTTTAATGTACGCTATTGGAGCTGGGATTACCACGGCGACTGGCACCAGACTTACCCTCCAACAACAACTTTAATGTACGCTATTGGAGCTGGGATTACCACGGCGACTGGCACCAGACTTACCCTCCAACAACAACTTTAATGTTACGCTATTGGAGAGCTGGGATTACCACCTGCTGCACTTACCCTCCAACAACAACTTTAACGATATTGGAGCTGGGATTACCACGGCGACTGGCACCAGACTTACCCTCCAACAACAACTTTAATGTACGCTATTGGAGCTGGGATTACCACGGCGACTGGCACCAGACTTACCCTCCAACAACAACTTTAATATACGCTATTGGAGCTGGGATTACCACGGCGACTGGCACCAGACTTACCCTCCAACAACAACTTTAATATACGCTATTGGAGCTGGGATTACTACGGCTGCTGGCACCAGACTTGACTTCTGATAGATCCTCGTTAAAGGGTTTCCATTGTAAAGGCAATCCCATAGCAGATACTGCCGTAGGGGGTTGAAGTGTTCACTATACTAGGTCCAGCATCGAGAGGTAGGGTGACCTGTTCACCTCCTCGCTGCCCTTTCCTTCCTTAACTCAAGAGCAAAGTCAGATATCCAAATACAGCTGGGTAGACTGGAGCGTTTCAATACCGTGAATCGAACCCGGCACCTTTGCCACAAGAGACTAGCGCTCTAACCACGTGAACGTACACAATTATAGGGCCTCGAGACAGTCTTGCCTTATTTTCCGCCACTACCTCCACGCGCCGGGAGTAGGTAAGTTTCACGTCTGCTGCCTTCCTTGGATGTGATAGTCATTTCTGACCACAATACATCTCTGTAGAGTTTCTGCCGGTTTGACTTCCTCATTGACCAGAAATTTGCCAATACAGTGCTGGTCTACAGTTGACGAAACAAGACGCGATGCCATCTTAGATTAACTGCCAGCTGCACCAATTCATTAATTCTTTTATCTTTCAGCTCAGTAAGCAGTATAGGCCGTCAACAAATTTACACCAAGTTGTACCGTCTTGTGCCATCAGCACAAGTTCTTTCTAAGTCTGTTTTGTCTTTTTTTCCAATTTCTGTCTCCATTTCTTTCAGCGTACAAACATGCCAGGTGCCACATTTTGAGATTTCCCTAGAAGACAAAAAAAGTGACTCAAACAGCCCAGATTCTTATCGGCTTTCTCTATGCTGTGTCATGAGACTCCTTAACAGAGGACCTTCTTCTGTCTTTGATGACCAAGTAGAATTTAAATGATTTACTTTGGTTGACCTGTCCATACTTGTTGAAAAGTGTTTGTTTTTGGTTGACAGTTTCTGTAGAACGAGGTAGACAGATCCCATGCCCAGCCCTCGTTAGTCGCCTTATACGACACGCTTGGTAGATTACAATGTTACTATCCTTTGCTGCTCTGTTGGACGCCGGTAGTACACGACTATACTCACATATATGGCATGATTAACATGGTATGAATGGTTTCTGTCCATGGCATGAAGGTTTTAAGAGAGTCTAGGCTGTTTCTTTCTATTTCATGATCGCTTTAACAGCGTCTGAAGTGTTTATTTCTATTAGATGAACAAGATTGGAACCAGGCCAGGAGGATGACTGCCAATAGGATAGTAAGGCGCTCACTCTGGCAAACCACTACACACCAAGGTAAAATATGAACGACTAAGTAAGTAAGTTTTAACAGCGTCTGAACTGCTTATTTTGATTTCATGAAGGTTTTAATATCGTGTGAATTGTTTCTTTCTATTTTATGATCGTTTTAGCATCGTGTGACGTTGTGTGTTTCCGTATCTGAATTGTTTCTGTCTGTTTCATGAGTGGTTTAACAGTATCTGAAATGTTTCTGTCTGTTTCATGAGTGGTTTAACAGTATCTGAAATGTTTCTGTCTGTTTCATGAATGGTTTAACAGTATCTGAAATGTTTCTTTCTGTTTCATGAGGGGTTCAACAGTATCTGAAATGTTTCTTTCTGTTTCATGAATGTTTTAACTGTATCTGAAATGTTTCTTTCTGTTTCATGAATCGTTTAACAGTATCTGAAATGTTTCTTACTATTTCATGAGTGGTTCAGATTGGGTTATGAAATATAAGGAAGGGAAACCCGAGGCCTGTAAACAGTAAATAAATATTAGACAAACATAAAGGTATGTTTTCAGGCACTCGTAAGAAATAAAGAAGTAGAACACTAGACAACAGAAAAAACAACAGACGTGAGTGGCTTACCCAGGATTCGAACCCCGGACCTTCCGTACGACAACACCGCCTAGCTATACAAGCGAATCACACTATCCTCCCGGCCAGCTAGGCATCCCCAAAAAAAGATGCTTTACTGACCGGTCATTAGTGCGAAACACAAGACAACACCGGAAGTTTACAATGGGCAGCTTAGCCTTATTAATGACGCAATCACTTCTGTCGTTCCCCTATTATACAGTATATGTCAGTCCACACAAGACAAAGACCTTGATACTGTGTCTAGTAAATGATAGAAGACTTAAGAACAGTAGTATAGAACAGAGGGTAGGTTTCTGGTATTGTATAAACGTTTATATATTTGTCAGTCGTCATTCTTCTTTGGCTGTGATACAGGAGGAAAATTCTGATTTGACGGATGGAAATGAATCACTCTTGGTGTTACCTAGTGTTCACTTTGTAGCTACTGAAAGTTGGAAAGATGTTGTTATATTTCCAACTCTGTCGTCTGTTCAGAAAGAACAAGCTACTAAATTATACAATACCAGAAACCTACCCTCTGTTCTATACTACTGTTCTTAAGTCTTCTATTATTTACTAGACACAGTATCAAGGTCTTTGTCTTGTGTGGACTGACATATACTGTATAATAGGGGAACGACAGAAGTGATTGCGTCATTAATAAGGCTAAGCTGCCCATTGTAAACTTCCGGTGTTGTCTTGTGTTTCGCACTAATGACCGGTCAGTAAAGCATCTTTTTTTGGGGATGCCTAGCTGGCCGGGAGGATAGTGTGATTCGCTTGTATAGCTAGGCGGTGTTGTCGTACGGAAGGTCCGGGGTTCGAATCCTGGGTAAGCCACTCACGTCTGTTGTTTTTCTGTTGTCTAGTGTTCTACTTCTTTATTTCTTACGAGTGCCTGAAAACATACCTTTATGTTTGTCTAATATTTATTTACTGGGTTATGAAAACATCGACACACAACAGAAATGGAATCCAGTGGAATCTGACTAAACAGCTTGATGATCTGGATTTTGTAGATGGCTCTTCTGTCCCATAACCATAATCAGAGGCAAGACAAAATGAAAATCTCGATGAGCGGTCACAACAAGTGGGCCTGAAAATACACAGGGAAAAAACAAAGATAATGAGAATAAATGGAAGAAATGATAACAAGGTTAAACTTGAAGAAACACCACTAAAAGATGTAGAATCGTACACATATCTTGGCAGTAATATAGACAAAGTTGGAGGGATAGACAATGATATCAAAATAAGAATACAAAAAGCAAGAGGAGCTTTCATTGCATTGGGAAACATATGGAGAACAAAAGAAATCAAGTCCAACACGAAAATAAGAATCTTCAACTCAAATGTGGTCAGTCCTAGTGTATGGCTCTGAGACATGGAGAACAACAAAAACAACAACCAAAAAGCTACAGACTTTTATTAACGGGTACTTGCGTAGAATAGAAGGACTGAAATGGTTTGACAAAGTCACAAATGTGGAATTGATGACAAGAACCAGTCAAGTGCCAGTGGAACAAGAGTTGAGAAGAAGTCGTGGGGGGGTGATCGATAACGACGGAAGTTTGGGGAGCACAATTATACCCCGTCTCTTTGTCACTGGTTTTTTGTGTGGCTCACGAGCTTCGTGTGGGTTGGTTGCTGGTCTGACTGACGAGTGGTCTTTTGATAAGCATTCCATTTGTCAGGATGTCGTTCGAGTAGTTAAGAGAGTTTGGAGAAAGAAAAGAAATCATGATTAAGAAGAATAATTATACCCACATAGTCTTTTATATTTGGACGTGCGTCCTAATATAACCGACGTGCCCTTTGTTTACGTTGAACGGAGCGCGCCTCGCCAAAATGAGGCAAAATATTACACTTTCAATGTCGAATATCACACTTTCAATGTCGACTATTACGCTTTCAGTGTCGACTATTATACTTTAAGTACCGATTATATACACTTTGAAGATCGAATATTAGACTTTAAATGTCGACTATTACACTTCCAAAATCGACTATTATACTTAAAACATCGACTATTACAATTTCAGTCTCGACTATTATGCTTTCAATGTCGACTATTACCCTTTCAATGTCGGCTATTATACGTTCAATTTCGTCTACTACACTTAAATGTCGACTATTACACTTTCTGTGTCGACTATTACACTTCCAATGTCGACTATTACACTTTCAAGATCGACAATTACACTTTCAAGATCGACTACTACACTTTCAAGATCGACTATTACACTTTAAATGTCGATTATTACACTTTCAATGTCGACTTTTACACTTTCTATGACGACTATTACACTATGTCGATTATAACACTTTGAAGATCGACTATTACACTTTGAAGATCGACTATTACGCTTTCAATCTCGACTACTATGCTTTAAATGTCGACTATTACACTTTCATTGTCGGCTATTATGCGTTCAATTTCGTCTATTACACTTTTTATGCCGACTATTACACTCTCTATGTCGACTATTACACTTTCAATGTCGACTATAACACTTTCAATGTCGACTATTACACTTTCTATGTCGACTATTATACATTCAATGTCATCTATTACACTTTAAATGTCGACTAATACACTTTCTGTGTCGACAATTACACTTTCTAAATTG
The DNA here is from genome assembly GCA_024509875.1 of Oreohelix idahoensis. Classification (NCBI taxonomy): domain Eukaryota; kingdom Metazoa; phylum Mollusca; class Gastropoda; order Stylommatophora; family Oreohelicidae; genus Oreohelix; species Oreohelix idahoensis. The sequence continues at coordinate 270 of JAMPIV010005394.1, read as the reverse complement.
ACTATTACACTTTAAGTGTCAACTATTACACTTTAAATGTCAACTGTTACACTTTCAATGTCGACGATTACACTTTCAATGCCGACTATTACACTTTCATTGTCGACTATTACACTTTCAAGACTGACCATTACACTTTCAATGCCGATTATTACTTTTCAATGTCGACTATTACACTTTTAAGTCTGACCATTACACTTTCAATGCCAACTATTACACTTTTAATGCCAACTATTACACTTTCAAGACTGACCATTACACTTTCAATTA
>JAMPIV010005393.1:0-19350 GCA_024509875.1 Oreohelix idahoensis | reverse complement strand
TTTTTTGCCTTAATGTAAGAAATGCAGTCAGAGAGTAAAGATGTATGTTATAAGTGGATTATACTGCTTAGAGGAGTAAAACTATTCCTATAGCGAGATTTCATTTAAAGTGGGGCTTAAGTAGGAAACCTCATGTGTAAATGTTAAAAGGAGGCCACGGGATTTCGACAAAGGATTTCCTAGTTTGAATGTTTGGACACGTGGGTAGCCTCGCGTAACAAATAGATAAGAGGCAGACAGGTCGGGAGGTTTCTGGTTACTTACCTGGCAGATTATAGTTGAGGGAGAGAGGGGGAAGGAGTGAGAATGAAGAGACACGTGAGTAGGAATATTTTAGGTATCGGTTTTTTCAGAACGAGAGAAGGGGAGGAGAGAGATTTAAGTGCCACGTGGGTAATATTATTTTTTTGTATTGTTGTACATGACGAGTGAAGTACTGAGTAAGGGAGTTATAAAGATTAATGGGTTAGAGATGCGTTATGTTGGAGTTGTTATACAATAGACGCATTTCCTTTTAATTTCAGCGAGTCACGGCGAAACAGTGGGGAGCATAATTTTGACACATAAAATTATCCACGGCAAAAAAAAGACATATCTCAGGGTCAGAGTACTCGAGTTATCGTCCGGAGCAAAGAAAAATAACCTATGGTCTCTGGCAGTGAAGTCCCTATGCTTCAGCTGGAACGGGGTTTATTTATCATACAGCCGAGAGCATCGCTATTATAGTCTCTAGCAACGGCAGGTGGCCGTGAGACTGGGTTAAATCGTATACAGCCAGAAATCAAGGCTGTGTTTGCCTCTAAATCTGGAGCGGGTTAGAGGAGCAAATCATAGAAGCTAGTCAGCAGCAGTGAATGATAAGAGTATAATTGATGTTCTTATCGTAGGTGCAGGTTAATGGTCATCACATTGTTGAAATGCTATTTGTTGGTGTAAGGTGTTATGATTGTCAACTCGCTAACCGACACAGGGTTGTACATACAGGTCACCTGGTCCATAAAGTAGTGAGGCCCTGGACAGGTGATGTTGACAATGAGTGAAAGTATAAATGTCAATTGCGCGAATGTGTGGAATGTTCTGAAGTTGACATGTTGGTTAGAATACACTCATACACTCGTATGCAAGTCAATGATGTCCTGAACTGCTATTGACGTTTTCATATATTTATTGTGACACATACTCTGACATTACGGTTGACAGTCACTGGAACAAGTTGACACACACATTGTTGTATACGTGAAGAAATACATAGCATCTGGATATAATGGAATGATCGTAGGCAAGCACATAGTATTCTGATCTGTCTATAGTCTCATTCCTTAGCTGACTAATCGCGTCAGCCAATAAATATTACTTAATAATGGCTCCTTATCAGACCCTCTTCTGCCTAAGTCTTACAAGCCTTAAATCCAGCAAATGTTCATGATAACGATCTTAAACCACCAGTAGTGGGGTTTTATTTTCCTTATAGATAACAGATCTCTATCATCATCAGATAATAAGGTTGTCCCTGTTCTCGATAGATGATTTTATTAAACTGGCAATGAGATCCAAGATGGCTTTACTTTTCAGTGAGCCTCGCTCACCCAAGGTGAAAATATGAAGCATAATTAAAGATGCTGTTCATACATAAATGTCCTTATTGGGCTCTGAATATTCTGCAATTAATAATGCTGGTCACATCAAATAACATAGGACTGCTAGGTAGCATATCATCTTCCTCTGTAGTCAATAATAATCTAGGCACGACGAAACGTCTGCCCATCTAGGCATTGCAGAAGGGTACATAAACTGGCTTCGTTACCTTGTTATGGAAATACACTGGCGAATAGCTCACACCATCTTTTGGCGTTAAGAACAAACACTGGGGAGGATTACCGACATAACAGTCATATAGAGAAACTATCTCCTTTCCCCAAATAAACCACGGAAAGATCCCATCTTCGGACTTCCCTGGTACAGACCAGCCATCGCAGAAAAAACATAACGGAAGACCCTTTTCAAAACACACCCGGTCTGGGCATGCGTTAAAGATAACCTCTGAACTCTATATTCAAGTGGGACAACTATATATTACATTCATACGAAGCAAATACAGAGTATTCGCCCTTTGTCTAGAGTTTCTAATCTCAGACAAATCAAAATATTATTACCAAATATTTCCAAACATAACAAGTATACAAACAAATAAATATCTTCCTATATATATACATCTCTATCTTCATTGTCCCCAGTAATCTGTTGGTAACAGACTACCGCAACCCCCGGGAAAAGAAAATGAAATTTTTTTTTCATCTGAGAGCAACATACAATAGGCTCACAACGCACGAATAATGCGCAGATGACTAATAAGAGTAATTTATAATGTCAAATTAAGGTAAAGTCATAGATCGACTCGTGAGAATATATCTCAACATCTCAGAGAAAGCATTTCTCTTAAGTATAAATATTTCCAGGGAGGTGCCACCAACGTATACCACAATGCTGGTAACAACACAATGCATATAACAATTTCATATTTAAGCACTATAAGTACATGATTGACAAAGAAGAAAAATCATCAAAGAACAGCGGTGAATATATATCAATGAGCGTAGTGATAGTAGTGATACAATCACTATATTACAAATTACAATGTGTATCTATCTTGATATAGAGAAAGAACTGTTATAGACTTAGATGTGTTAAGAAATCCAAGACCTAACAGTTAGGTGGAATCATGTGGGCATCTAGACAAAATGTCTGCCATCACATTATCTGATCCACGGATAGCTCGTACTGAGAAATGAAAAGGTTGAAGAGCAATTGCATATCGAGTAGACCTCGAGCTCTTCAAATTCTTACTCTGTATAGCTGTAAGAGCTTTCTGGTCGGTTTCTACTATGAAATGTGCGCCTAGAAGGAATCTTTGTAGTTTGAGAATTGACCATACCATAGCCAATAGTTCACGGTCTAAAACCGAATAATTCCTTTCTGCAGCATTAAGTTTTCTGGAGATATACATTACAGGATGCAGAGTTCCAGAGTACTCTTGCATTAGTGCCGCTCCAATCCCAGTGGATGAAGCGTCACTACGAAGAACAAATGTCTTATCTGTAGTAGGTAACACTAAAATAGGTGGTGTTGAAAACAAATTTTTAATCTTATCCAAAGAGGATTGGCATTCCTGTGACCAGTGGACCATATTAGGCGACCCTTTCTTTAGTAGTGTAGAAAGAGGTGCCATGATAGAGGATAGATTCGGAATGAATCTTCCATAAAATTGAATAAGACCTAAGAGACTTCGCACTTGCTTTTTAGTCTTAGGAATAGAGATGTTAAGTATCTTAGTTATATTATGGTCCTCTGTCTTTAGGAAACCATGACCGACTCGATGGCCTAGGAAAGAAATTTCGCTAAAACCAATGCAGGCTTTAGAGGGTTTCGCTGTCAGGTTATACTCGCGTAGAGTAGATAGTAATTCAACTAACCCTGAATAGTGATCTTCCCAAGTATCGCTGAAAAGACAGATGTCGTCTAGGTACGCAATGACATCTGACCGATAAGATAGGATTCGACGCATCATGCGTACGAATGTAGCTGGTGCGTTCATAAGGCCGAAAGGCATGAAATTCCATTGAAAAAGGCCTCTAGGTGTAGAAAAAGCAGTAAAAGGTTTGGCGCGTTCAGATAAAGGAACTTGCCAATATCCTTTAGACAAATCAAGTTTAGTGAAAAAATGAGATTTAGAAAGCCTAGTAAGTAGCTCTTCTAGTAAAGGCATAGGTTCAGCATCAAACTTCGTAACTTGATTCAATTTGCGATAGTCAACGCAAAGACGTATGTTATTGTCTTTTTTTCGAACAATAACCATCGGCGAAGAATATGCAGAAGTGGATGGTTCAATTATTTTTAAATCTATCATCTCATCCAACTCCTTCTCAACCTGTGCTTGAAAATGTATAGGGATAGGATAAGGTCTGACCCTAATAGGATTATGGTCAGTTAGAATAATGTCATGTTCAATGACATGAGTTTGTCCAGGAATGTCAGTAAGGACATCCTGAAATGTTTGTAACATAACCGAAACTTGTCGCTGTTCTCCTAGAGATAAATCAGGAGAAACAGTAACATTTTTCCATGATTCACTAGAATGAAGTGGAATCATCGGAAGCGGAAGATTAACATCCGAAAAACTTGTTTCCTCATCCTGTATTACGGACAGTGATGAGTAATGACCATGTTGGACTGGTGAATCGTCCGTTGCCTGGAAAATAGGCTGTAAATAATCTGGACGTTCATGGAATTCCGTAAGCATATTGATGTGGAAGGTTTTTTGCTTTCCATCAATATCGACAATGTAGTCAACATCGGAAATTTTCGAGATTATATCGTACGGACCTTTCCAAGAAATAAGAAGTCTGTTTTCCCTACAAGGTAGTAAAACAAATGCTTTGTCACCAGGACAAAGTTGTCGTAAGGTTCTTTTCTTATTGGCAAATTGTCTTGCCTTCTGTTTAGCAAATTCAGAAGAAGAAGTTGCCAATTTGCATGCTTCGATAATCTTTTGTCTCAGCGCGATGACATATTCGTAAGAAGATTTTGTGTCATCGGTAATATTATCAGCGGTTATGAGATCATGAAGTAAAGACATAGGGCCGCGCGGTCGCGCGCCAAAGACAAGTTCAAAGGGAGAAAATCCTGTATGTTCATTGGGGACCTCTCTGTAAGCGAAGAGGGCCGCGGGTAAAACCCTGTCCCAATCTTGAGGATGATCCTCAGTTATCTTCCCTAGTAAGTTTTTGAGTGTTCTATTTAGCCGTTCGACCATCCCATTGGACATAGGATGATAGATACTACTCAAAGATCTCTCTATCTGCAGAGTAGACATTACTTGAGACATGGTATCCGATATTAGTTGGGTGCCATGGTCTGATAATATCTCTCTCCGGGGAATCCCAGACGAGAAAATATAAGCCAAAGAGCATCTGCAATGTCAGCAGTAGTAATGCTCTTCAGAGGAATAGCCTCTGGCCAACGTGTGCACATATCAACACACGTCAAGATAAATTGATGTCCTCTAGCAGATTTGATCTTAAATGGACCAATGATGTCTATCGCCATTTTCTGAAATGGTCGAATAGGGATGTCTGCAGCCTGAATAGGTGCAGCATGGCGTGGACCTTTGGATTTGACCTCTTGACATACTTTACAAGATCGACAATAAATCCGTATGTCCTTGTTCACAAAAGGCCAAAAGAAAGCCGCAAGAACTCTTGACTTAGTACGGGAAAAACCCATATGTCCAGCACACTGAGAGTCGTGAGCGTGCTGCAAAATTTTAACTCTCAAATTCTTGGGAACAAGAATCTGAGAATGACTTGACTTAGCGGAGTCTTGCACCATACGTACAAGTACGCCATTCCTCATTGTAATCCAAGATTTACGCTTTGTATCTTTATTCGGATCACCTTTTGTTGCAAGCGTGAAGAATTTCTTTAGAGTCGGATCATCTTCTTGCTGTTTTATAAACGAGTCACGAGAAATTACCAAGGGATCATCTTGGTTATGCACTTCATTATCTTCAGTAGATGAAGTTTGAGGCATATTAAGAGCTTGAGCTCTAGTGACTACAGCATTAGCAGTTTGCATATTTTGTTTTTCCCAAACGGAAATTTGTTGTGGAGTGCATTCTTTGACTCCGTGAATACGACCGATGATAAGATCAGCGATCGGATTCGGCAGAAGACATGCGTGTACATCTCCTGTAAAGAAAGGAGTAGCAATCTTAATGATAGCAGTAGAGTATTTCTCTAAGGTGCCGCCAAATGTCACACATTTGACTACTTTTCCGGTGGCACGAGAAGGATCTACAAGTGATTGCCTAACACCAATTGTGGTGCATCCAGAATCAAAAAGAACTGAGACTGGATTGTCATTTACTAAACCTTTATGTAAGACAAGAGAACCTCTTCCATCATGCGCGACTGACGCAGGAAGAGCGGGAAGAGGATGGCCACAACTTAAAGTGGACACCGTAGTTGGTTCAAATAATGTTTTGCATTGGGGCACTGAGATGCTCTCCCAAAATCAAAAGCGGAACATGCCATATTATTAGCGTCATTATTATCTTTAGTCTGTTTATAGGCTTCATGTGACTCTTGCTGTGCAGAGTTTGCCTGATAATGTGATTTATGTTTTTTGTATTGTGATCTACCTCGATTATTATTGCCTCTATTGTAACCCTATTGTAACCCCTATTTGGGTTTGAGTCATAGTTCTCATGGTTACCATTATCATATTCATTATAATGAGTATCTCTATAACTATGATCTTGTTGTCTCCATGATGGATGACTTGGATAGTTCCTATAATGACTTCCTCTGCGGAAATTCCTATAATTATGACCACCCCTGTATCGAGGGCTGTCGGCTCGTCTCCAGTTCTTCGCAGAAGAACCCTGAAATGATTGGTTACCTTGGTTTTGATAACTATTATGGTTACCCTTTTTATCAAACTTGTTTTGTGGTCCCTGAAATTTGTGTGAGTAATTAGGGTTGTATGGTGTTGCTGAAGCAACTGGCATACCTTCCTTAACCTTAGCATTGCTAAAAGCTACGTCCGGATGTGCCGTGACGTATTGGGTACAATATTCTTCCATTTCTTTTAGTGTCTTGGGTTTACGCTCATGTAGGAATTCAAGGAATGGTTTATTTACACTTGACATAATCTTGTCTCTGAGCAACAAGTCCATAAGGGCTTCATATGTCTTTTCTGTTTTGGACAGCTCAATCCAACGATTAAATGTAAGACGTGTCCTTGCAATGAATTCTGAGAATTCTACCCCTGATTCAGGTACCATTTTCTTAAACAAAAGACGGTAACCTTCCTCTGTTAATTGATATTTTTTCAATAAAGCTGCCCTAATAACATCATAATTATCCTTGTCAGTCTCTTCAACCAAACTTAAACTAGTCAGAGAATCACCTTTCAAATTTTCTGATAACTGGTTAGCATATTGTGATTTATCCACATTATGAGCTCGACAAGAGCGTTCAAATCTATCTAGCCAGAATGTTATGTCATCACTGGAAGGATTGAACGCTGGTACCTTGACCTTGTAAGTAAAGGGTTTACCACTATTACCATTTGACTGATTAGCAATACCCATATTTGTCAATTTTAATTTTTCCAACTCAAATGCTAACAGTTTTTCCTCATGTTCCCTTTTTGCTTTTCTCTCCTCGGCTTCAGCTTCTCTGTCTAATCTCTTTTGTTCAGCCTCAGCTTCTAATCTTTTATTTTCAGATTCTCTCTGTAATCTTTTTTCTTGAGCCTCAGCTTCTAATCTCTTTTGTTCAGCCTCAGCTTCTCTTTCTAATCTCTTTTGTTCAGCTTCTTTGTCTAATCTCTTTTGTTCAGCCTCAGCTTCTCTGTCTAATCTCTTTTGTTCAGCCTCAGCTTCTTTATTTTGTTTTTCCATTTCCATTTGGAATCTCCTTTCGTCTACTTGCATCTGCAATTTCTTTTGCTCAAATTCTAATTCCATTCTTTTATCCTCGGCTTTTTGTTTTCTCTCTTCCGCCTTTTGTGCTTTTTCATATTGACTGGTAGCATACTCCTCTAACTTATCACCAGTCTTGCCTAGGGATTTCCCTAACTCAATGAAGTAATCTAAAGTCGACATAATGTATACCAATATGTGACTAGATACCTGAAATAGCAATAATGAAATCTATCTCCAAATAAATGGAATAATCAGCTCCCTTTATCACAATCTCTGTGGGCAACAAACCTTTAAATAAGGTCTTGTATAATCAACTGTGTACCTCTAATAATAGCAATTAATCATCAGTTGATTATTTCTCATAAGTTCACTACACAGCTAGTAGTGTATGATCAAGTATATTTTATAGTATATGTCAACCAACAACATAAACAAAAGACAATCAAGAAAGACAATACGAAAACATTCGCAGAAATCAAATAAGTTAAATAGAAAACTGAAGAAAATAATCACAGAACCTGTGATGATAACCGCGAGGAAATAAACAACACAAATGACGTCACAGTGTATAAATATCAAGTTGTATAGAACTAAAAGACAGGAAAGATGAGATCAAACAAATACATACAATCAAAAAAGCAAAACTAGAGAACAGGAAAATATCACAAAAACGACGAAGAAAAAAAAAATGCGTCTTCACAACTAACAGAAATAGCAACAAATTGTCGCTAGCAAATTTTCAATTAAGAAAATTCGCACCTACTGAACGCTATTATAAAACCTCTATGACGTGGTATCCTTTATAATAGTCACCTTACCCAACCTCCCACAGACATATAAACAAATATCACATATAAACATGTAAACATTTAAACATAAATACATATATATCATATAAATGCAATGTAATGTGTTGCAGATAGAATGTGTTGCGGAGAAGGCTCAGTTATACAGAATAATGGTACAGTTTCTATCAAAATTAACTACCACTTTAATCAATAATTGATTCTGGCCTTAAATATTGCAAAGTTCAACACAATCTAGAGAAGTGCAGGAAAATCCACCGTTTACTGTTCCTAAGAATAACTAGTAGGACTTCTCGCTTCAGTTGCACTGTACTTGTCGCAAACACAGTCAAATATACGCTCCAACACTGATGTGTGATGCTGTTTCTTCCAAATAAACACAGTCTGTTCAATGCTGTCTGTACTATGACAAATGTCAACAAGCGCTGACCTAGTTACTGCATACGCTCGATAGGACAGGTCACGCTGACATCGACTGTAGAGAGTTGTACTGCAAAAACTTGTACACTGGTGTTCATGTGTGTCGTATGTGGCCACAGGAAACCGTCTGGTATCAGTAGCTGACTTCTGTACAATGTCCACTGTGCAGGTTTGACCCAGAAAGCTGGCCTACCACGTTGATAAGAGTATAATTGATGTTCTTATCGTAGGTGCAGGTTAATGGTCATCACATTGTTGAAATGCTATTTGGTGGTGTAAGGTGTTATGATTGTCAACTCGCTAACCGACACAGGGTTGTACATACAGGTCACCTGGTCCATAAAGTAGTGAGGCCCTGGACAGGTGATGTTGACAATGAGTGAAAGTATAAATGTCAATTGCGCGAATGTGTGGAATGTTCTGAAGTTGACATGTTGGTTAGAATACACTCATACACTCGTATGCAAGTCAATGATGTCCTGAACTGCTATTGACGTTTTCATATATTTATTGTGACACATACTCTGACATTACGGTTGACAGTCACTGGAACAAGTTGACACACACATTGTTGTATACGTGAAGAAATACATAGCATCTGGATATAATGGAATGATCGTAGGCAAGCACATAGTATTCTGATCTGTCTATAGTCTCATTCCTTAGCTGACTAATCGCGTCAGCCAATAAATATTACTTAATAATGGCTCCTTATCAGACCCTCTTCTGCCTAAGTCTTACAAGCCTTAAATCCAGCAAATGTTCATGATAACGATCTTAAACCACCAGTAGTGGGGTTTTATTTTCCTTATAGATAACAGATCTCTATCATCATCAGATAATAAGGTTGTCCCTGTTCTCGATAGATGATTTTATTAAACTGGCAATGAGATCCAAAATGGCTTTACTTTTCAGTGAGCCTCGCTCACCCAAGGTGAAAATATGAAGCATAATTAAAGATGCTGTTCATACATAAATGTCCTTATTGGGCTCTGAATATTCTGCAATTAATAATGCTGGTCACATCAAATAACATAGGACTGCTAGGTAGCATATCATCTTCCTCTGTAGTCAATAATAATCTAGGCACGACGAAACGTCTGCCCATCTAGGCATTGCAGAAGGGTACATAAACTGGCTTCGTTACCTTGTTATGGAAAATACACTGGCGAATAGCTCACACCATCTTTTGGCGTTAGGAACACAACACTGGGGAGGATTACCGACATAACAGTCATATAGAGAAACTATCTCCTTTCCCCAATATAAACCACGGAAAGATCCCATCTTCGGACTTCCCTGGTACAGACCAGCCATCGCAGAAAAAACATAACGGAAGACCCTTTTCAAAACACACCCGGTCTGGGGCATGCGTTAAAGATAACCTCTGAACTCTATATTCAAGTGGGACAACTATATATTACATTCATACGAAGCAAATACAGAGTATTCGCCCTTTGTCTAGAGTTCTAATCTCAGACTCAAAATATTATTACCAAATATTTCCAAACATAACAAGTATACAAAAAAAAATAAACAAATAAATATCTTTAGCCTTTCTGAAGTCACGAAGCGGCAAGGGGCGAGTCAAAACCTGGTTCTATCCCTTGAGCCAATAGTCTCATCTGTCCACAGGCATGTCATTTTTCCATCTAAATTCTATCTTCTCAGACTTTCTCATACTAGGGTCTTGTTTTCATTCAGGCAAACTCTATAAACTTAAAACCACTTCGTGACAAGTGGGCGGCAATCGTCCGGTGGATCATTCTGTTGAGATCAATTCTGTGATCATATCTAGATTCATAGATTGTCTCTATAGAAAGTTTTCTGAGAATAGAGTTTCTTTAAATATCCCCTAGACTTGAGCTATTAGAACTGATCCAGTTATAGGTTTTTTCCACAGGTTGCAGTCTAGTAGATTTTTGTGGGTTTTTGATTTATATGACTTAGAGGTAATTGATGGCATACTAACATATTTTTCTTTAACAGGAATGTAATTTAGTTTTTTGGTAGCTTCTTAACTAAATTTTTCTCAGGTTATTATTCAGACTTGGTGCTAGTCTGAGGTCGGGTTTTTGGAACAGCGGTTATAGAGGAAATATTTCTTATTTCGTAACAGGTTGTTCCTTCTCTTTTCATTTCTTGTCATTTCTCTGTATTTGTGAACTTACAGCAGTTTACAGGTAAGATGGCGGATATGGCCAAGTTATGAGCTGCCTGGCGCGAGGCTGCTCAGGACATGGGAATGGATAAGGAGGAGACTAAGGCCTACCTGATAAGAGAGAATGAGAGGCATCATCAGCAGGAAGAGAGGGCAGCCGAGATGGAACTTCAGAAATTGGAAGCACAGGAGAGGCAAGCAGAAAGGGAAGCAGCGGAGAAGGCAGCAGAGAGACAGCATGAACTTGCCCTGCGTTCTCTGGAACTGCAGTACCGATCTTCAGAAGGCAGTTCAGATCAGAACAACTTCGAGGCACTGCGAAATGCTTTATTGCAAAGATTTCAGTGGACACCCCGTAAATGCCAAACCATGTTCAGGGAGAGCAGGCCGGAAAATGGAGAGAGTTTTGCTCAGTTTGCAGAGCGGGTGAGAAATTACCTTACTCGGTGGAGGGAACTGTCAGGACTGGCAAAAACTTTTGAAGGATTGGAGGAGTTAGTTCTGTGTGAACAGGTAAAAGCAAACATGTCCCCCGACTTGAGGCGGTATCTGGCAGAGCAGGGTGCCCAGCAACTCGATCAGATTATCGTGTTCGCGGAAAGGTTCCAGACAGCACAGGCCGAAGTACTGGGACAGAAACGGAAAAACCCAGACCTGCCAGCCCCAGACAAAGGAGCTTCGTCATCGCAGTCGGCTACTTCACCAGCTCATCAGCAACCAGGGCCTTCTCGCAAGGAGCCTCATTCAGGTTATCACTTGCGCCCCCAGCCGCATAACAGAGCACAGCCAACACCATCTCAGGAATCTGCTAGGAACAGGGGAGATAATGAGAGGTATTGTCAGAATTGTAGAACCACTTCCCACTGGACATCTCGGTGTTTGAACAAACCCCCAGCTCACCATGCAGCTTGTTTAAAACCGGTGAGATGGACTAAAGGGAATAAATGGGAACCAGTCCAGGCAGAGAAGTTGTTCTCTAACAGTGGACCAGCCGTAGTGAATGGGACAGCTACTACATGTTTGTTTGACAGCGGGCTTACTTACCCCAGTATCATCGCTCGTCATTTGGTGAAACCAGGGCAGTGGACCGGAGAAATAGTTGAGATTGGTGGCATTTTGAGAAGAGGGATCTCACAGCGTCTGCCTGTAGCCAATATTGAGGTAAAATGCAAGTTTGTGTCTGGCACCATCAAGGCAGCTGTAATGGCACAGCCCGCACATGATTTCATCCTGGGAAGCCCATACTTAGTTTTGGGAAACCCAACCACGCCGATCCTTGCTAATGCAAGGGGGCCTACTGCAGGCCAGAGAAGTGAAAGGGGAAAGCCCCAAATTCACGGAGCCCCACGGGAGCTCAAACATCCTTGTCTTGCGATGAAGAGGATGGAAGCCTCTAAAGACAGGGGAATGTTATCTACAGAGGCGTATTCGCCGGTCAGCCCTGTTCAGCCTAATGGCCAAACGGTGGTGACGCCTCTTACTTCAGAAGTACCTTCTTTTTCGTCAGGAATTAGGCTCCCGATGGTATTAAATCCCTCAAGGGAGGGAAGTACTGACAAGAAGGAACATGTGCACGGTTCTTCAGTCAACCGCAAACAGTTACGCCCTGTTACGGCGATGTCTGGCCAAGCCAGTCAGTCTGTTTCAAAACACTGGGAAGCCGCACCATTTGGTAATCATTATTTACCACGCGCCACCAGGAAAATTCGTGGGCGAAGGAAACACATGAGAGGGAGGAGGAAGGGCGACCAGTCATGTTGCAGTCGCCAGGAGAAAATCCCCTGGCGTGACCCTCACGATCCAGGGCTTGTAAAGATTCTCAAGGATATGGAGATGGGCCTGTATGATAATGCTAATTATGACAGTGATTAGATCGAGAGGTAGATCTAGATACGGGCCAGTATGAAACCCAGAGATTTCAGTGATTTAGCACGGATTCCCGCACTTGAAAGGGGGGACTTATGTGATGTCGCACTGTAATTCTGTCCTTCAACCGGCCCGATTCTGTCGTCTATTTTGTATTTCCGGGCCGATCCTGTTCTTTTATTTTGAATTTTCACCATTTTATTTCTTCTCATTTGAATATATATCGTGTTTGGTATTTTTGAGGAGATAAATTAAATGGGTTCGTTTATGATGGTAGGTTTATTTTACACTCGACCAGTTTTACTTTCTTCTGATTTTCCGTTGTTTACGGAAATCGCTATTTTCGGGCACGCCTGTAATGACGCGTCAGAAACGCACGTGGACGTGATGTCATTTTTGGACACGCGGTCGCGTTGTTTTCAAATCTGATTGGCGTAGCTCATAGTTATGTTTATTTTTCTGAGCATTTCCATTGGTCCGAGGGAAAGCTAGGGTATGCGTAGGAAGGGAATCCGCGGGGGCGGTTCGCTTGTTTCGCCCGTAGTTAATTTCTTCGGGGACATTAATTCTTAAGTTCAAAACGATAGTGCCATCCATTATCATTTTTGACGAACGATGTAAATGCAACAGTGTGCTTATTCTTTCTATGATTTTGGCAGTAGATAGGAACGTGTGAAGTTATAAGCTATACGTGTGCTCATAGTTGTAGAATGTTATGTAAAACCACCATTTATTCCTGTGTATTTTCAAATATAATTTTAGTGGGAATCGATTGTGTGTACTAATTTTATTTTTTTTGCCTTAATGTAAGAAATGCAGTCAGAGAGTAAAGATGTATGTTATAAGTGGATTATACTGCTTAGAGGAGTAAACTATTCCTATAGCGAGATTTCATTTAAAGTGGGACTTAAGTAGGAAACCTCATGTGTAAATGTTAAAAGGAGGCCACGGGATTTCGACAAAGGATTTCCTAGTTTGAATGTTTGGACACGTGGGTAGCCTCGCGTAACAAATAGATAAGAGGCAGACAGGTCGGGAGGTTTCTGGTTACTTACCTGGCAGATTATATTTGAGGGAGAGAGGGGGAAGGAGTGAGAATGAAGAGACACGTGAGTAGGAATATTTTTGGTATCGGTTTTTTCAGAACGAGAGAAGGGGAGGAGGAGAGAGATTTAAGTGCCACGTGGGTAATATTATTTTTTTGTATTGTTGTACATGACGAGTGAAGTACTGAGTAAGGGAGTTATAAAGATTAATGGGTTAGAGATGCGTTATGTTGGAGTTGTTATACAATAGACGCATTTCCTTTTAATTTCAGCGAGTCACGGCGAAACAGTGGGGAGCATAATTTTGACAAATAAAATTATCCACGGCAAAAAGACATATCTCAGGGTCAGAGTACTCGAGTTATCGTCCGGAGCAAAGAAAAATAACATATGGTCTCTGGCAGTGAAGTCCCTATGCTTCAGCTGGAACGGGGTTTATTTATCATACAGCCGAGAGCATCGCTATTACAGTCTCTAGCAACGACAGATGGCCGTGAGACTGGGTTAAATCGTATACAGCCAGAAATCAAGGCTGTGTTTGCCTCTAAATCTGGAGCGGGTTAGAGGAGCAAATCATAGAAGCTAGTCAGCAGCAGAGAAGTTTTTCTACAGTTAATCAAGTTCTTGATGCTTGATACCCGTTGATAAGAGTATAATTGATGTTCTTATCGTAGGTGCAGGTTAATGGTCATCACATTGTTGAAATGCTATTTGCTGGTGTAAGGTGTTATGATTGTCAACTCGCTAACCGACACAGGGTTGTACATACAGGTCACCTGGTCCATAAAGTAGTGAGGCTCTGGACAGGTGATGTTGACAATGAGTGAAAGTATAACTGTCAATTGCGCGAATGTGTGGAATGTTCTGAAGTTGACATGTTGGTTAGAATACACTCATACACTCGTATGCAAGTCAATGATGTCCTGAACTGCTATTGACGTTTTCATATATTTATTGTGACACATACTCTGATATTACGGTTGACAGTCACTGGAACAAGTTGACACAAACACACTGTTGTATACGTGAAGAAATACATAGCATCTGGATATAATGGAATGGTCGTAGGCAAGCACATAGTATTCTGATCTGTCTATAGTCTCATTCCTTAGCTGACTAATCGCGTCAGCCTATAAATATTACTTAATAATGGCTCCTTATCAGACCCTCTTCTGCCTAAGTCTTACAAGCCTTAAATCCAGCAAATGTTCATGATAACGATCTTAAACCACCAGTAGTGGGGTTTTATTTTCCTTATAGATAACAGATCTCTATCATCATCAGATAATAAGGTTGTCCCTGTTCTCGATAGATGATTTTATTAAACTGGCAATGAGATCCAAGATGGCTTTACTTTTCAGTTAACCTCGCTCACCCCAGGTGAAAAGATGAAGCATAGTTAAAGAGGCTGGTCATAAATAAATGTCATGATTGGGCTCTGATATTCTGCAATTAATAATGCTGGTCTGACCAGCCATCGCAGAAAAACCATAACGGAAGACCCACTTTCAAAACCCACCGGTTGGGGCATGCGTTAAAGGATAAACCTTGAACTCTATGGAGGGTCAAAGTGGGCAACCTATATATTAATTCATACGAAGCAAATACAGGAGTTTTCGCCTTTGGTCTAGAGTTCTAATGTCAGACTCAAATTATTATTACCAAATATTTCCAAAAATTACCAAGTGTACAAACAAATAAATATCTTACTATGGTATATTACATCTCATATCTTCATCTCTCCCAAGTAATGCAGTGTTAACAGATAACCGAACCCCCGGTAGATTTAAAAATGTAATCTTTGTGTCATCTGGAGGGGGACATGGGTTTGGCTGTCAACGTGCGCCGAGGGGGGAGGGGGTGTCTAACGGTTAGACGGGGTGGGTTTGGAATGTCAAATTGATGGTCAGTCCTGGCATGGACCTCCGTGAGAATATATCTCAACATCTCAGAGAAAGCATTTCTCTTAAGTATAAAATATTTCCAGGGTTAGGTTCCACCAACGTATACCACAATGCTGGCAATGAACAACAAAGTGCAGTATAACAATTTATATTAACAATTTCACTATTTATAGCACCTATAAGTACATGATTGACAAACGAAGAAAATCATCAAAGAACAGCGGTGAATATATATCAATGAACGTAGTGATAGTTAGTGATACAATCACATATATTTACAAATTACAATGTGTATCTATCTTGATAACTAGAGAAAGAAAACTGTTAATTAGACCTTAGATGTGTTAAGAAAGAAGTCCAAGACCTAACATTTATTGTGGAATCAAGTGGGCATCTAGGACAAAATGTCTGCCATCACATTATCTGATCCACGGATAGCTCGTACTGAAGAAATGAAAAGGTTGAAGAGCAATTGCATATCGAGTAGACCTCGAGCTCTTCAAATTCCTTAACTCTGTATAGCTGTAAGAGCTTTCTGGTCGGTTTCTACTATGAAATGTGCGCCTAGAAGGAATCTTTGTAGTTTGAGAATTGACCAAACCATAGCTAATAGCTCACGGTCTAAAACCGAATAATTCCTTTCTGCCGCATTAAGTTTTCTGGAAATATACATTACAGGATGCAGAGTTCCAGAGTACTCTTGCATTAGTGCCGCTCCAATCCCATGGATGAAGCGTTACTACGAAGAAGGAATGTTTTATCTTTAGTGGTTAGCACTAAAATAGGTGGTGTTGAAAAAAACAAATATTGTAAATTCTTATCCAAAGAGGATGGCATTCCTGTACCAGTGACGACCATATTAGGCGACCCTTTCTTAGTAGTGGGTAGAAAGAGAGGTGCCATGATAGATAGTGATAGATTCGGAATGAATCTCCCTCTCATCCAAATAAAATTGAATAAGACCTAAGAGACTTCGCACTTGCTTTTTAGTCTTAGGAATAGAGATGTTAAGTATCTTAGTGATATTATGGTCCTCTGTCAATCATCTCTAGGAAACCATGACCGACAACGATGGCCTAGGAAAGAAATTTCGCCTAAAACCAATGAAGGCATTAGAGGGTTTCGCTGTCAGGTTATACTCGCGTAGAGTAGATAGTAATTCAACTAACCCTGAAATAGTGGATCTTCCCAAGTATCGCTGAAAAGACAGATCTCTGTCTAGGTACGCAATGACATCTGACCGATAAGATAGGATTCGACGCATCATGCGTACGAATGTAGCTGGTGCGTTCATAAGACCGAAAGGCATAAAATTCCATTGGAACAAACCTCTAGGTGTTGAAAAAGCCGTGAGAGGTTTGGCGCGTTCAGATAAAGGAACGTGCCAATATCCTTTAGACAAATCAAGTTTAGTGAAAAAATGAGATTTGGAGAGTCGAGTAAGTAGCTCTTCCAGTAAAGGCATAGGTTCGGCATCGAACTTCGTTACTTGATTCAATTTTCGATAGTCAACGCAAAGACGTATGTTATTGTCTTTTTTCCGAACAATAACCGTCGGCGAAGAATATGCAGAAGTGGATGGTTCGATTATTTTCAAATCTATCATCTCATCCAACTCCTTCTCAACCTGTGCTTGAAAATGTATAGGGATAGGATAAGGTCTAACCCTAATAGGAGTATGTTCAGTTAGAACAATGTCATGCTCAATGACATGAGTTTGTCCAGGGATGTCAGTGAGGACATCCTGAAATGTTTGTAACATAGGCGAAACTTGTCGCTGTTCTCCTAGAGATAAATCGGGAGAAAAAGTAACGTTTTTCCATGATTCACTAGAATGAAGTGGAATCATCGGAAGCGGAAGATTAATATCCGAAAAAACTTGTTTCCTCATCCTGTATTACAGACAGTGATGAGTAATGACCATGTTGGACTGGTGAATCGTCCGTTGCCTGGAAAATAGGCTGTAAATAATCCGGACGTTCATGGAATTCCGTAAGCATATTGATGTGGAAGGTTTTTGCTTCCCATCAATATCGACAATGTAGTCAACATCGGAAGTTTTCGAGATTATATCGTACGGACCTTTCCAAGAAATAAGAAGTCTGTTTTCCCTACAAGGTAGTAAAACAAATGCTTTGTCACCAGGACAAAGTTGTCGTAAGGTTCTTTTCTTATTGGCAAATTGTCTTGCCTTCTGTTTAGCAAATTCAGAAGAAGAAGTTGCCAATTTGCATGCTTCGATAATCTTTTGTCTCAGCGCGATGACATATTCGTAAGAAGATTTTGTGTCATCGGTAATATTATCAGCGGTTATGAGATCGTGAAGCAAAGACATAGGGCCACGCGGACGCGCGCCAAAGACGAGTTCAAAGGGAGAAAAATCCTGTATGTTCATTGGGTACCTCTCTGTAAGCGAAGAGGGCCGCAGGTAAAACCCTATCCCAATCTTGAGGATGATTCTCAGTTATCTTCCCTAGTAAGTTTTTGAGCGTTCTATTTACCCGTTCGACCTTCCCATTGGACATAGGATGATAGATACAACTCAAAGATCCCTCTATCTGCAGAGTAGACATTACTTGAGCCATGGTATCTGATATTAGTTGGGTGCCATGGTCTGACAATATCTCTCCGGGGAACCCCAGACGAGAAAATATAAGCCAAAGAGCATCTGCAATATCAGCAGTAGTAATGCTTTTCAGAGGAATAGCCTCTGGCCAACGTGTGCACATATCAACACACGTCAAGATAAACTGATGTCCTCTGGCAGACTTGATCTTAAATGGACCAATAATGTCTATGGCCATTTTTTGAAACGGCCGAATAGGAATGTCCGCCGCCTGAATGGGTGCAGCATGCCGTGGACCTTTGGATTTAACTTCCTGACATACTTTACAAGATCGACAATAAATCCGTATGTCCTTGTTTACCAATGGCCAAAAGAAAGCCGCAAGGACTCTTGACTTAGTACGGGTGAAAAAAAACCTAATGTGTCCAGCACACTGAGAGTCGTGAGCGTGCTGCAAAATTTTAACTCTCAAATTCTTGGGAACCAGGATTTGAGAATGACTTGACGTAATGGAGTCTTGAACCATACGTACAAGTACGCCATTATTCTTTGTAATCCACGATTTACGACTTGTGTCTTTATTCGGATCACCTTTAGTTGCAAGAATGAAGAATTTCTTCAGAGTGGGATCATCTTCTTGCTGTTTTATAAACGAGTCACGAGAAATTACCAAGGGATCATCTTGGTTATGCACTTCATTATCTTCAGTAGATGAAGTTTATTTGAGGGCAATATTAAGAGCCTTGAGCTTAGTGGACTACAGCGTTAGGCAATTCTGCATGTTTTGCCTTTCTAAACGGAAAAAATTTGAATTGTGCGTGAATGCATTCTTTTGACTCATTGAATGCGGACCGTTGATGAGGATCAGCGATCGGATTTGTGCAGCAGAAGACATGCGTGTTACATCCCCTGTAAAGAAAGGAGCAGCAAATCTTATGCTTGCAGTAGAGTATTTCTCTAAGTGCCGGCCAAATGTCACAACATTTGACTACTTTTTCGGTGGCACGAGAAGGATCTACAAGTGCATGCTAACACCAAATGTGGTGCATCCAGAATCAAAACGAACTGAGGATGGATCGTCATTTACTAAAACCT